>CM045884.1:59528924-59617779 GCA_025169545.1 Anguilla japonica
TTCTGGGAAATTTGCCAATTACTAATTTCTGTTTCTCACCTTCAGGTTCCAGTTATTACGATGGGAGGAAGAAAGCATTCTTTTGATTCGTCTAATTTTTTCTTTAGTGTCTCTAATCTAAAATGGACAAACACATGGATTATGACAAATACAAGCTCTCCTGAGGCAAATACTTTACATGTGGATAAAATTCATCTAAAATTCATTTTTTATTCAGGGCTGAAATGTTCACATCACTCTCATCCTTTTGTTGAGCAAACTGCTCCAAAAGTTACTTGTTGGTCACTAAGAAATCAAAATAGAAAGGAAGCGGGTGTCTGGGTGGGGCTAGCAGGGGCTAGTGGGTGTTTGGGCGGGGCTAGCGGGTGTCAGACCGGGGCTGGTCTGGGGCGGAGCCTCGTGCTCTGGGATGTGGATGTAGAGCTCCCCCTGCTGAGGGCGGGGCCTGCCCGGCCCCAGGCTGGGGCCCAGGAACTTGTGGCTGAGCTGCCTCTTCTTCTCCTGCAACACGGAGATCTTCACCTGCAGCACGGGGATGGTCTTCACCTGCTCCTCCAGCTCGCGGATCTTCCGCAAGGCCAGCGCCATCTGCTCGCGCACGTGATGCAGGTGGGCGGGGCTGGGCGAGACGGGCGTGGACAGGCCCGAGGAGCTGCCGCCCGGCCCCGCCCCCTGGGCGCGGCTGAGCGCCAGCCCGTGCGTGCTGGACAGGGAGGTGTTGGATCCCGCCACGTTGTTTCACATGCTGCCCAGTTTGGAGAGCTTGCGCCCCTCCCTCTCCTGCTCCCTCTCCTCCTCCAGCCTCCGCCGCGCGTCCAGCAGGGTCTTCTCCACCCGCGCCGCCGAGGGCCGGGCGCCGTGGTAACCGGGCACGCAGCAGGAGTAGGACGACTGGCGGCTGTCGGCGCTGGCGTTGGAGCAGAGCGACTCAGTGGAGGTCCACCAGGACCCCGTGTAGCCGTATCCGCCGCGCGGCAGCGAGCCGAAGCACGGTCGCCGTGGCACCGGCGCCCGCCGGACGGTGTTGCCCTTCTCGATGTCGTTCACGTACTTCAGGAAGTCCAGGTCCAGCCGGTAGCCGTACGGGGTCTCCACTGAATACGGCACATTCTCTTTGCCCAGGAAGGAGGGGACGGGGGCGGGGTTAGACTTCCCTGTGGGAGAGAGTGGGGCATTGGGAAAAATATAGGGCAGAGCAGTAGGAATATTATTGGGGGGGTGGGGGGGGGGGGGGGGCGGGGGGGGGGGGCAGTGGCATTAGAAATAAAAATCTGCAGAGCTGGTCAGTCATCCTAACACTAACCCTGACCCCCCACACCAGAGAGGGGTGCTCTAGCTCTGAAAGATAAGGAAAACCCGGCCTCCCCTTCCCCCAAAGCCTGACCTCCTTCACCAGAGAGAGAGCTCTTCTGTCACAAGATGGGGAAAACCCTGCCCCCTCCCACCCCTGCCCCTTCTCCGAATCCTAACACTAACCCTCCGTACCAGAGGGGTCGCTCTAGCACCGTGCGATAAGAGAAACCCTGTGGCTGCAGACAGTTACAGGGGCGAACTGGCTGCAGTTGGCACTGAAAGCCAAAAAGGCACATGCCTTCTCCTCTGTGTACAGACACTTACTTACAATCATTTACAGATAGAAGGCAGGACTAGCAGGACAGCTTTCCAAACCCAAAGAGGGCAAGTGCATCTCAGCAACCCGTGTTCTGGCTGGCTCGGCCCAGGAAACACAGGCCTGACACTGGGCACCACACACACGCCGGAATACGCCATTAGACCCAATCAAATTCATTATCCTGAGTCCCGCGGGAACACCCAACAGCAGGCAGTGGGGGGAGCAGGGGTTCGAAAGGAAAGAGGACTCCGATTCCTTACCAGACCGCTGCAGCCGTGGAGCCCATTTCAGTCACTGCCTCTTTTCTTTTTTCCGTCTCTCTCTCTCGCTCTGAAACTTACTTTTCTCATGTCCCCCCCTCTTCCCTCCGTTCTTCTTTACATCAAAAAAAAAAAACACACATATGGGTCAACGAACCACAATATGCGGCTTTTCACAAATGACAGTTGGGGTACAAGATTTTAAAAACTGCTGACTATAACCACTCAAACAGTGCAAAGAATGCCGCCCGAACAGGGACTTGAAGCCTGGCCTCTCAGATTAAAAGTCTGATGCTCTACCGACTGAGCTATTCGGGCTCCGATGGGCATGCCTAGCTGAAGTCTGACCACCCAGCTGGAGTCTGATACTAATGAAAAATCTGATCTTCTGCAGTCTGATACTAATGTGAAATCAAATCTGCAGTAGTCTGACTGATACTAATGTAAAATCAGATCTGCAGTAGTCTGATACTAATGTAAAATCTGATCTGCAGTAGTCTGATACTAATGAAAAATCGAATCTGCAGTAATCTGATTCAAATGTAAAATCAAATCTTCTGGAGTCTGATACTAATGTAAAATCAGATATGCTGGAGTCTGATACTAATGAAACATCAGATCTGCTGGAGTCTGATACTAGTGTAAAATCAGATCTGCAGTAGTCTGATACTAACGTAAAATCAGATCTGTTGGAGTCTGATACTAATGTAAAATCAGATCTGCAGTAGTCTGATACTAATGTAAAATCTGATACTAATGTAAAATCAGATCTGCAGTAGTCTGATACTAATGTAAAATCTGATACTAATGTAAAATCAGACCTGCAGTAGTCTGATACTAACGTAAAATCAGATCTGCTGGAGTCTGATACTAATGTAAAATCAGACCTGCAGTAGTCTGATACTAATTTAAAATCTGAAACAAATGTAAAATCAGATCTGCAGTAGTCTGATACTAATGTAAAATCAGACCTGCTGGAGTCTAATACTAATGAAAAATCGTATATGCTGTAGGCTGATACTAACGTAAAATCAGTTCTGCTGGAGTCTGATGCGAATGTAAAATCAGATCTGCAGTAGTCTGATACTAATGTAAAATCTGATACTAATGTAAAATCAGATCTGCAGTAGTCTGATACTAATGTAAAATCTGATACAAATGTAAAATCAGATCTTCTGGAGTCTGATACTAACATGAAATCAGATCTGCTGGAGTCTGATACTAATGAAAAATCGTATATGCTGTAGGCTGATACTAATGTTGAATCAGGTCTACTAATTTACATATAATTGCACCTTCACTAATTTAGAACCATGCTGGAAACTGGTGTTTTCTAGTTAATGGCTGCCACTAGCTCAACTATACAGGCATTCTATATGCGCAAGTATGTACTTAATCCCAAAATAAAAATTCAGATCCACAGCAGAGCTGTCTTCTGTGTACATTGCCAATAACATGCACCCAGGCTGTCGCTGGACGGTAGCGCTGAAGATTAGCATCAGCCGTGCGCCGGGTTGGGAGAGGGTTACAGGAAAGGGTGCTCCACCTCACGCCTCCCAGGAGACCTAAATCAGCCCTGCCATTTCCTCTGGCCCCGCCCCGCCCGTCAGCCCGCCAGCGAGAGGGACACAGCCTGGCTACGCTAGCCTGTTAAACCCTCTACATTAAACACCACAGCCCTCAGAGTTCTCCCCAAACTCAAGAAATTATAACTGCTGTTTTTTGTTGTTGTTGGTTTGTTTTTTTACATTTGAGAAAAGAGAGCGAGAAAGAGAAAGAAAGAGACAAACAGAGAGAGACAGAGAAAGAGAGATTTAGATTTTTAAAACCCCTTTTATTGAGACATTGTTCCAACACAAAAAATATAGGACTTCATTAAAAAGAGAGGGGGGGAGAGGTTGTCTGTGAGACAGTGAAAAAAAGAAAAAAGAAAGAGTGTGAGAGAGAACCATGTTTCTTTGTTTCTTGAATTTTATACACTCATTTTTACAATTACTTTTGGCACAGCTGGCCATCCAAAATCACACAAGGAATTTGCTGATACACCCGTTACACACCGACAGTCACAGTTCACACACCAGGCCTCTCACTGGGAATATACACACATACAGACACACACACACATGCACACACACTCACACACACACACAGACACACACACATGCACACACACACTCGCGCACACACACACACACACACACACATACACACTCACAGACACACATTAACAGACACACACACACACACACACACACAGTCAGAACAGGACCTGTTGTGAAACCAGAAGATCTTTCCACAGCAGATGGAAGCTTCGAAGCTCCGGAGGAGAGAGGGAGGGGAGAGGGAGGAGAGAGAGAGGGGAGATGGAGGGGACGGAGGGGTCTGGCCATTCTCCAGACGGACGGACGGTGCCTCATTCCCCACCCCAAACTGAGCCTGTCAGGGTGACTCAGGGACGCTCTGCAGGGCCCCCTTAAACCCCCCCACTGTGACTCACACCAGGTGACGCTCTCTCTCCAGGCATTCCAGTCTCTCCCATGGGAATCCTTTTCTTTTTCTGTTATTGAACGGATGGAAAATAACACGCTGCCCCACCCTGCCCTGGTCCACCTCCCACTGCCCACTTCTACCAAATCAACACATTTCAGACTGCTGCCCCATTTTATTTAAAGGGGTAGTTCACCAAAAAAAAATGCATTATGATGTTATGAACATTCATACCTCAAGGTATGTTTTTTGTTCTGTCACTGACCGCTCCCTTGTTTTTTCAGATTTGACTGGTCCATCCAAAAAGAATTCCAAAGTGAATGGGGGTCTAATGACCAAGATGAGCCAGCCACTATTTTGCTTTGAAATCTCTTCAAAATACCAGAAAAAAATAATAACATGTGAGAATGAGCGACTCCTCTGCCTTGGGCCGGTCATGGGACACTGACCTGCACTAGGCCTCACGCGCTTGGGATAATTTCTCTTTCTTTGAACAGAGGATCCAGAATATGGCCCACTTACGCTGATGGTGACGAACTGCCCCTCGTGCAACCAATGTTGTTGTCTCACTCAAGCCAGATGGGGGCATTTATCTTATAGCTCTTTCCTGCTGAATCAATCCTGGCTTTAGTCACAGTCTCAATAATAATAATAATAAAAATAATAATAATAATAATAATAATACATTTCAGCTAAGAGCAGGAGCATAGGACTTGCAACCCAAAGGTCACAGGTTCAATTACCATGGTCCTTGTACCCTCAAGCCCCTAATTGGATGCTTGTGCTTTCTGGTGTCACCATATTGAAACATGGAATCATATTCCTTTCATTGGCTTCCCAGGACATCTGACAGCAGTTACTGAAGTACATGGCAGTGGGTCTAAGTCAAATATAAAAAAATCTTTTTTTGCCAACAGAAAAAAAACGATCAAATAGTTCACGTACAAGTGGCTAACCTACAAAATTGACCCCAATGCCACCGACAAGGAAAAGACTGAGGTGAGGAAGACTGTGGGAGGGGGGTGTTGGTGATCAGCCTTCACCCCTGCTGAGGAGCTTGTGCTGCAGCACAGTGCCAACAGGCCGCTGGTGGAGGGCATCCCTGGGGGCACCTGCGCTGACCCGGTGGCTGGGTGCTGCAGCTCCTGTATTATCGGAAGGTGACCTAGCAGTTCAACCTTTTGTAGCCTAAGTTGTTCTAATGACCTTTGGTATGCACTTATTGTACATTGCCTTGGATAAAAGTGTATGCCAAATAAATGTAATGTAATGTTTCATTAACTCTACTAAAAAACCCTTTTGGAATTTCCCCTAGGCTAATTCAACCCCCCCACTACCACCACCACCACCACCACCCCCTGGGAACAATACCGCCTAAATTGTGAACTTGCTTCATTAAAACCGAAAATCTGTGGTTCATCCCCAAAATGTCAACAATCTAATCGGGTTAACTCAGTTAGCCACGTATGTGAAACAGGGCCCTCAAATACTCCATGAAATATCCAGCTGTGCAAACTGATTGTATGGAATGGATGTAAGCTGCGTAAATCTCTCTTTAGGAGAGTTTCTGCAAATGTATAATATGCAATTGTACATTTGAGAAGCAACCTTCAAACAAGGAGAAAAGCAGCCCAAAGCACTTCACGCTGGAAAAAAACAGACAATTTGTTTACTATAAGGGTGAAATTTACACAAAATCAAATAATAAAACAGAAACAGAGGGTAAATTAACCTTTCTATCGAAGTCATCTTAAATAAGTGAGTTGTCCACCGAGACTAGCCAAAGGTGAAGCTTCTCTTACATTTTGTGACAAACTCATTGTGCTGCAGTTGGTTTTAAAAAATGCATCATCAGAATTCGAAGAGCAATTCATTACTCCGTTTATTTTAATATTTCAACTCAAACCGAGTTTGAAGTTAGAAAGAGATTCCCAGACGCCCTTACCTCGCCTTTCGCTGAGCCTCCGTCATTGCCGACCACTCACACGATGGCTACTCGCTTGCTCACTGACAGGGACACAAAACAGAGCCGTGACCCAGCTCTAAGCCCCCTCCTCTTCTTCTCTTAAAGGGCCACCCGCGCTTCAGTCCATCCGTCACGAAGTCTTCGCGGTAAGGTAAAAATGAAAAGATAGCAAGCGGACGAATAAATAAGTAGCCTAAGTAAGGAAGTAAATAAATGTTTCTGCATGGCGTTTGTCCTGTCACTGAGCAGCTGGCTCCCAAACAAGGTGACCTTATCGCGGTAGCCTATCATCAGATTTAAATTTGTGACTTTTGATGTTGAATGAAAATACGGCTTTTTGGAATACCTGTAAAATACGTTTCTTTTCCAAGGATGCAGTTTCAGTTATGACCCGGGTATGCTTAGCAGCTGTTAATAACCACCCCCCCCCCCCCCCCCACCAAGATACAAAAAATACAAATTCAGTAGCGCTATTGCAGGACTTTCATAAAAGTTAAACTGTAGCCTACACCTTCTTGGATTTCATTTCCTGTTTCCCAAATTCAAAGAAACTCGTAGGCCTATTGTCACAATGACACAGTAAATCACCACATAGCCTACACTAGCTGAGGCGCGTCATTGCTGTGGCGGGATAAAACATCAACGCAGCTGGCTAAGACAGGCTGCCGTCACCTGATTATCCAGGTCAGGCGCTGTTGTGGTGGAAATTTGTGATTGCTTCGGATTCACAGGGAATGGATTGTTAGATGAATAGGACATGGGTGGATGGATGTATGGACAGTGATAGCATAAGAAGGGAAGACCAAGGGACGGTTTCGTATTGTTATATGTTTATGAACGTTTGCAATTAGCGCTCTCTGCAGGCGGACTGTGTAGAGTCCCTTGCACTCAAGTGGGGTTTGGCCGATCCGAGCTTGGCCGGGCGAAGCAGCACTCCTGTCCGTCCATGCCTGGCACCAGCACTGTCAGGATGTCATGCCAGTCCGCGGAGCACGTCACCGTGCTGGAATTCTGTGTTCTATCCGGATGAATCACGCCGCCAGCCCAAAGAACCCCAGAGATTTTCTGAGTTCACTGTAAAGCGTATCTGTGACAGCGTCTCTGCGTAAAGTGTTTTACAATTGCGGAAAAACTTAATTTAATTGAAAGATAAATCAATTAAATCAAGACCAGGCGATGCAAGCTTGGAGTTCCTCTAGGAATGGGTTCACTTATTCATTTTATTTTCTCTTACCCAAATTTTCTCTTGGTTGTGGAAGCCTCTGCATAGATGTGTTTGTGCATTTTTTTTTCTGTTTTCTCGTTTAGTTAGTGACATTGCGGAAAAGCACACACTCTCCGCTAAAACACATGGTTCTTCTTTGCAGGCTGCCAGGAGTCAGAGAAGAAGTTTTACCGGGGTTGCGCATGCAGGCTGTAGTCACCCAGTTGGCCAGAAGGGGTCACTGGTGAGCACCGAGACGCTCCTAGAAAGGGTGATGTGATTTACTCATTTATTTTGGTTCATTGAGGTATCTAATGCTTTTGCGTTGCATCGTATCTGTAATCTCTCTCATTGTTTTCAGGCATTAACATCTGCGATTGTTCAACTGAAAGCCTTTTTTCATATTTTTATTTATGTCTATCTAGAATCATCTTTAAATTAGTCTTGAAAGAATTAGATTCACTGTTTTCAGCATTTTTAATTAAAAGAAACCATATAACCCCTTCAGGATTCACTTTCAGATAATACTGAAGTACATCTATTACAGGTCTATAGGTAAATAAAATACCGTGAAAGCAGATGCATGTTGAAATAAGGAGCAGATAATTCTTCTGTGTTGAATAAAGATCCAGACCCATATCCATAAAGTATCATGTAGTGGGAGCACTGATCTAAGACCATGTTTCCACTGTCAAAATCCTAATCTTATCCACTATAAACTAAAAGTCAAAAGCAGTCCTATTATGGCATATTTCATGAATCTGAACCTAAGCTTTGATACAATATTTTATAGTTAGTAAAAAATAAAGTAAAAACACATTCAGAAATATTTGAAATGGGGAGGGGAAAATACTGATCTGTACTGTGCTGTACTAATCCTCAAGGTCAGGCGTCTATACGAGAATGCAGCACTTTATAACCAGCATAAAGTAAAACCTGGTCTGGAGGAAACTATAAAGGCGGAGGATCAGGGAGCCAGTGTTGCTCTCTTTGTCCAGTCCTGACTGTGGAATACAGCACGTCTGCATCGCCATCTGCAGGGGGAGGCAGAGAGCTGAGATCAAACCTGTAGCACAGCATAGAGAATGATTTTGCTTGTGTCTACTTTCAAGATGAGGCTTTAAGGGTTCAGTGTTAATTCAACCACAACATGTGTATTTCAGTCCACAGGGGGATTAAAATGTGCTCTTGTCAATGTACAATGTTTATTTTTCTGTGACACAGGTAAAGTCAGCATCAATCTTACTCGCAGTGTTCTTCTCCTTCTTCTTCTTCTTCTTCTTCTCCTTCTTCTGGTCCTCCAAGGCCAGGGTTGAATAAACAACATCATTACCGCCTTCAGCTTCTTGGACATCAGAGGTTGAGAGAGAGAGAGAGAGAGAGAGAGAGAGAGAGAGAGAGTTTATGCCTTCATAAATGCACTTGCAAAATGACAAACTAAAATAATTTCATAGGATATAAACTACAATACACTATTTTGCCTTCAATGAACAGATAGAGAAAATCTTCTCTCACATTTCTCTTCATCTTCTGTTTATCCAGGTCCACAGTTGAGTAAACTGCACTCTTGTCAATGTACAGAGTACAGCTGGCATTGTCGTGCAATGGTTAATGAACTGGGGGCTTATGCTCCAACAGTCGCTGGTTTGATTCCTAGATGGAACCCTTGAGCAAGTCACCTGGAGTGGAGCTGCTTCAGTAAATATTCAGCAGTATGAACAAGTGCCATGTTTAAAAAAGCAGCTGTGTACGTTGCTCTGGATGAGATCATTCACTAAATGCCTGCAATGCATTAATAAAATGTGCACTGTGATTTGACTTAAGGCCAGCCATTTTGCTGTATGCTGGTGACAATTGGTACCCTATGGGAGACTGATAGATTCCAATAATTTCAGTACTGAATTGAGGAGACCTGACTGATTCACCCATGCTAGTTGTCAGCTATATGGTCTGTAATTTTCTGTGAATACATTATTCTTTTTTAAAATATAGTTTATTTTTCTGTGATACAGGGAAAGTCAGTGTTGATCTTACTCTCAGTGTTCTTCTCCTTCTTCTTCTTCTTCTGGTCCTCCAAGGCCAGGGTTGAATAAACAACATCGTTACCGCCTTCAGCTTCTTGGACATTTGAGATTGAGAGAGAAAGAGAGAGAGAGAATGACAGACAGAGTGAGAGACAGATACAGAGAGAGAAAGAGAGAAATGAGCATTTATGCCTTCATGAATACACTTTCAAAATCACAAAAAAATTTAATAGCATATAAGCTACAATACACTATTTTTACGTTCACAGAACAGGTAGACAATCTTCTCTCACCATCTGTATTCTTCTTCATCCTCTTCTGGTTCACAGTTGAGTAAACCACATCCTCACAACCTCCAGCTTCTGTGAAATTTATCAAGCGAGTAAAAGAGACAGGCATTTAACTTGCAAATTTGAATTATTCATTACTCATACATCAAAGAAGGTCTGTATGTGGATTCCCACACAGTGCATTCTACTGTCACAGTATATTAACACAGTGCATTAACACAGTGCATTTACACAGTACATTAACGCAGTACATTAACACAGTGCATTCACACAGTACATTAACACAGTGCATTAACACAATACATTGAGTGTAAGTCTCTGTATAAGAGTGACTGCTAAATGCCTGTAATGTAAAGTAATTAACAGGCATTCAGTAGCCTCTCTTACGCAGAGCAGTTTTTTTCTATTTAATCCATTTGTACAGCTGGATAATTTCACTAAAGTTCAAGCACCTTGCACAAGCTGGGAGTCAAAACCACAGCCTTTCAACTGAAAGCCTGTCACATCAGTTTGTAGGATGTCTGGTTCAGTTGTATACCCAGTACTTGTTAATCAAATGCAGTGAGCATTCCCTGTACTGTCTGATATCTCTAGTGACTGTTGAATGTCATAAATCACAGAGCATCTGCTTCATGGGCGTTGGGGTGGGGTGTTTTACAGCAGATACGTGAACGTAAGACTGAGAAGCCTGCAGCCAGTGATCTGTCTCATTTATTCAAACGTAACAAAGCCCAGTTCCTTAAAATTTGTACCTCACTGCCACCAAAAAAATTAATAAAAATGCTGTTGCATTACATTCAGGCCATTTGGCGGATGCTCTTTGGTAGAATGACTTAACTCAATTTACCCACAACTGGCATTTTACTGATGCAACTCAGATGAATTAGTTTGCACGAGGGCATAGCTCAAACCTACAACCACAGAGTCATAAGGTCAGTGTCTTACACATTACGGTAACCTGCCGGCCCTATGCAGGCAAAATCAGTCCTCCAGGGATAACACCATGAAAACCTGTTCTTTTACATTTAACATTACAGGCATTTAGCAGGTGCCTTGTTCTTACTCTGAGTGTTCTTCTCCTTCCGCTTCTTTTTCTTCTGGTCCTCCAAGGCCACGATTGAGTAAACGACATTGTCACAACCTTCAGCTTCTTGGACATCAGAGATTGAGATAGAGAGAGAGAGAGAATGCACTGATAAAATGTAAAAAAAATATATACATTTCATAGGAATATAAGCTAAAAATGCATTATTCTGTTTTCAATAAGCAGAGAGATAAAATAAGGTTTTACTGGGAGTGTTCTTCGACTTCTGGTCTTGCAGGCCCAGAACTGAGCAAATCACACCCTCATGGCCTCCAGCTTCTGAGAAAGCAATCGAGCGAATGAGGAAGAGCAAAGTTTTATCTTTGACACATTCAGTAACACAAGTAAATATATTTTTTTTGTTGTTGACAGAACTGAGTTCCTTAGTTGAAACACCTAATTCAAGGGCATAGCAGACATGAACAATTTGAGAATCGAACCTGTAGCCTTTGGGTTACAGGGCGAGTGCTCAAACCATTAGACTAGCCTGCCGGCCACATTGGGTCACAGACGCTAAACCAATTGTGGTCTTCAAAACAAAGCCAAATGAGCCCAAATGTGTAGATATTACTTTAATTATGAAACTATGGGAGGATTTAAACACATTTTAAATTCAATGATCGAGAGATTGGCCGGAGTGAAAGCCAGCATGCATAAAGGGGATTCAGAACCCAGAGAAAGTGAAAATCTTTTACCGATTTAACTCATGCCTGTCAGAGAGAAAAGACTGCATCTGTGTCCCACACTCAAACCAATGGCATTATTATTTAATGAGGGACTGTGATTTCTAATGCTTGAAAATGCAAATATATTCTTGTCCCCTGCAATTCTTCTCCACTTCATTCAGATGCAACAATTCCAGGACGCTTGAATAACAGCAACGCAATTCTGTATTTTTTAGAACTAACTTCTAATGCTGTAGCAATAAATCGATATCCCGGTGTAAAACGCATTCTTCATTCTTGTTATCAAGAGAATGCCCAACATTCAGCATGTATCAGATATTTCATATATGTATTATTCCTGTGAGGATCTGAGGCGATTTTAAAGTATTTTCACTTGTGTACTGGTCTCTAAGTGTGTCTCCCTGTTCTCACAGAGCAGCAGGTCTAGGGCAGAGCGATGACTCACCTTTCCTTTTCTTCTTCTGATTGGTCACATTGGCCTGAGAATGCAGGGGCTCACAGCTGGGTCCAGCAGCCTGGCTCAAACCTGAAAGGGAAGAGAGGAAGAGAGAAGAGGGGAGAGAAGAGGAGAGAAGAGGAGAAGTGAGGAAAGAAGAGAAGAAGAGAAGTAGAGAGGGGAGAGGAGAGAATAGAGAAAAGAAGAGAAGAGAGAAAAAGCAGAGAGATGTATTGGGGGAGAGAGATAAAGAGTGGAACACATTCAGGTGTTACAGGTGCCCAGAATTTCACATGGTAAATTCCATTGCTTTTTTTACATCAAAAATAAACCTGTCTATATGTATGTACTGTACACACACACACACATTGTAGGCACAAATTAATGAACAAATTCAGCAGAAAAGTTCAGTTAGGCAGCATGACAATCTCACCTTTGTTCCTGCGGTGTTTCTGGAAGAGAATGAAAATCAGGGCTAGAACAATCAGACAGAATGCAACTCCAAGTGCGATGGACAGAATCACTTGTGTGCATAATTAACGAGAAAAAGAAGTGAGAATGTCCTGTAACTCTGTCTCTTCTCTGTGCCTCATAGTCTGTCAGTGCTGGTGAAGAATGTTTGCATTTTTAGCATATGACTATAACTCCCCCCCCCCCCCCTCCCCCCACACACACAACCACTCATGCACGCATGCTCACACCAAAAACACATATATGGTATTGACAGTATAAATTTATTAAACAGCATAAACCTGTATACACTACCTTGCTGTTCAATTAAAGTTGTAGGATATGACACCACTGAATGGCTCAATGGCTCAATTACAAAAAGCGTACCTGAGACTCACCTGCAACAGTCAGAGTGATGGAGTCACTGCGCTGTGATGTCACTTTTCTCCCCTCCAGCCTCCCCTCACACCAGTACTGCCCCTGGTCAGATCCAGCAGCCCCAGTGATGTTTACACTGTACTCTTTAGTGAGAGATGTGGCTATCTGGTTATGGTCTCTGTACCAGAAATGTGTCCAGTTGCTGGAGGATTCCACCTCGCACCTCAGGGTGACGGTCTCTCCATTGTACAGTGGGTGCCATTTTGGCTCTACAGTCAGAGTGGCTTTAGGCAGGGCTGTGGAAAGGAGACAGACTGGGTCACAGTTTCTTCTGTCAGAATTTAGAGATGACTGAGGAGGAAACAGTTGTGCATAAACTGCAAGGAAAAATAACTATGGCAGAAATATAAATTTTCTTTGACTTTGTAGGTGGTCCTGCACAATATTCCACAAATATTCAAATTTTAAGCATTTCACCCAAAATAAATTATATATGTGAAATTATAGATCAAATATTTTTATTCTCTACAGTGTGAGCATAAGTTGAGTTTTATTGAAATTAGGAAAATTATACAAAGCCTCCAGCAGTGCTGAATTCTGTCATGTACCTGTGTTCCTGTTGTCTGTCTTTCCCTGTTGGGCCGCCAGATGGCGGCACTTCTGTTTTGTGTCCTGCTCCCCCCTGTTAATTGTATTATTGGTTTCAATTATTCTGTTGGCTGTCTCGTTCTCCCTTCCCTCTCTGTGGCCTGATTGTTCATTGTGCCCTCCTGTGTCTCGTCAGTGTCGGTCTATTTAAGTTTCCCTTCCCCTGGACTCAGGTGCTGGATCCTCGTTGCTTGTTGGTATGTTGCTTGTAGCCTGCTCGTGTGTTTCCTGTCCCTTGCTTACCTTTTGTCGCCTGCCTTAGTTCCCTGTTCCTTGCCAGTCCTGCTCTCCATGTTTTTTGGGACTTTTGTATTTCTTGTTTCAAGGTTTCCTTGTTTATCAAGATTTGCCCTGTGAGGCTTTTTGTTTGTCCCCTTTCTGTAAGTAAAGTCTTTTCTTTATCATTTGGAGTTTTTGAGTTCTTCTCCGCATTTGGGTCCTAACCCTCCACTAAATACACCGTAACAGAAGGATCCAGCCAGTACTGGACCCAGCGGAGTTTTTTTTTTCTTCCCCCCTCTTTTTTTGAAGTTTTGTTTTTTAATCATGCCACCGGGGTGGTGGAGTGACCCGGAGGACTCGCCACCCAGCGACTGGGAGCGCAACCCAGTTTTCGCCCTTGAGCCTCCCAGTGGCCGGGGCGGGCGGTCGCGAAGGCGTCGTGGTCGGGCTGCCTCCCAATTGGCCAGACCTCCTGCTGCTCAGCCAGCGGATCCCTGGCGTGGGTCTTTCGAAGGATCCCGGCTGGTAATTTTTCCAGGGCCCGGACCACGGGGGTCCCGCCGGTCCCGTCCGGCAGCCCAGCCGGGTTCCCTACAGCTGGGGTCTGTGTTCCTATCCCCTGCCCAGCCCAGACTGCAGTGGGGTCTGCCTGCTCCGCCCCAAGTCCCGGAGGGGCCTTCGCTGCCTGCTCCGCCCCAAGTCCCGGAGGGGCCTTCGCTGCCTGCTCCGCCCCAAGTCCCGGAGGGGCCTTCGCTGCCTGCTCCGCCCCAAGTCCCGGAGGGGCCTTCGCTGCCTGCTCCGCCCCAAGTCCCGGAGGGGCCTTCGCTGCCTGCTCCGCCCCAAGTCCCGGAGGGGCCTTCGCTGCCTGCTCCGCCCCAAGTCCCGGAGGGGCCTTCGCTGCCTGCTCCGCCCCAAGTCCCGGAGGGGCCTTCGCTGCCTGCTCCGCCCCAAGTCCCGGAGGGGCCTTCGCTGCCTGCTCCGCCCCAAGTCCCGGAGGGGCCTTCGCTGCCTGCTCCGCCCCAAGTCCCGGAGGGGCCTTCGCTGCCTGCTCCGCCCCAAGTCCCGGAGGGGCCTTCGCTGCCTGCTCCGCCCCAAGTCCCGGAGGGGCCTTCGCTGCCTGCTCCGCCCCAAGTCCCGGAGGGGCCTTCGCTGCCTGCTCCGCCCCAAGTCCCGGAGGGGCCTTCGCTGCCTGCTCCGCCCCCAGCCCCGGAGGGGCCTTCGCGGCCTGCTCCGCCCCCAGCCCCGGAGGGGCCTTCGCGGCCTGCTCCGCCCCCAGCCCCGGAGGGGCCTTCGCGGCCTGCTCCGCCCCCAGCCCCGGAGGGGCCTTCGCGGCCTGCTCCGCCCCCAGCCCCGGAGGGGCCCTCGCGGCCTGCTCCGCCCCCAGCCCCGGAGGGGCCCTCGCGGCCTGCTCCGCCCCCAGCCCCGGAGGGGCCCTCGCGGCCTGCTCCGCCCCCAGCCCCGGAGGGGCCCTCGCGGCCTGCTCCGCCCCCAGCCCCGGAGGGGCCCTCGCGGCCTGCTCCGCCCCCAGCCCCGGAGGGGCCCTCGCGGCCTGCTCCGCCCCCAGCCCCGGAGGGGCCCTCGCGGCCTGCTCCGCCCCCAGCCCCGGAGGGGCCCTCGCGGCCTGCTCCGCCCCCAGCCCCGGAGGGGCCCTCGCGGCCTGCTCCGCCCCCAGCCCCGGAGGGGCCCTCGCGGCCTGCTCCGCCCCCAGCCCCGGAGGGGCCCTCGCGGCCTGCTCCGCCCCCAGCCCCGGAGGGGCCCTCGCGGCCTGCTTCGCCCCGCGCCCTGGAGAAGCCTCCGAAGTCGCCTTGTGCTCCTGCCCTGCCTTGTGCTCCTGTGCCCCTTGGTGTTCCTTTGTCCTTCGGTGTTCTCGCTCCCCCTAGTGTTCTCGCTCCCCCTAGTGTTCTCGCTAGTGTTCTCGCTCCCCCTAGTGTTCTCGCTCCCCCTAGTGTTCTCGCTCCCCCTAGTGTTCTCGCTCCCCCTAGTGTTCTCGCTCCCCCTAGTGTTCTCGCTCCCCCTAGTGTTCTCGCTCCCCCTAGTGTTCGTGCCTTGCCCAGTGTTCATTCTCCCTTTGGTGTCCAGCCTCCTCCCAGTGTTCATTCTCCCCCTAGTGTGGTCACTCCCCCTGGTGTCGCGCCCCCTAGAGTCCGCACTCCACCTAGTGTTCTCACGCCACCCAGTGTTTCTGACCGTGTGTCTGTGTTCTCCGGCCCCCTTGTCTGGTTGTCTGCCTGCCTGTTTGTCCGCCTGTTTGCCCATGTGTGTGTCCGCCAGTTTGTTGGCCTGTTTGTCTGCCCCCCAGGCCGTCGGCCCATCGGCCAATGTGTTCTCCCGCCTGTCTGTCTGTGTGCCAGTCTGCCTGTGTTTTGTCATGTCTGCCCGTTTGTCAGGTGGTATGTCAGTCCTTGGGTTCACCCCTTTCCCTCCCTGTCTGTCTGTCCCTTAGTGTGTCTGTTGGTGTTGCTGTGTGCCTCCCTGCCTGCTTGTCCCTTTGTCTGTCCTTGTAGGTCTCCCTGTGTTCCCGTGTCTGCGTCAGTCCGTTTTCCTTGTCAGTCCCTGTCCAGTCTAGTCCAGTCCAGTTCCTGTTCCTGCCCCAGTTCCTGAGTCCTGTTCCTGAGTCCTAGTCCTGTTCTTGCCCCAGTCCTGAGTCCAGTTCCTGAGTCCAGTCCTGTTCCGGTCCCTGTCGAGTCCCTGAGTCCAGTCCAGTCCTGAGTCCTGTTCCTGTCGAGTCCCCGAGTCCAGTCCTGTCTCCTGCTCCCACCCTCTGTTCACTCCCTCCCCAGGTTGGCTTCCTGGGACGTCAGGAGCCGTCCCTTGGGGGGGGGGTACTGTCATGGTCCTGTGTTCCTGTTGTCTGTCTTTCCCTGTTGGGCCGCCAGATGGCGGCACTTCTGTTTTGTGTCCTGCTCCCCCCTGTTAATTGTATTATTGGTTTCAATTATTCTGTTGGCTGTCTCGTTCTCCCTTCCCTCTCTGTGGCCTGGTTGTTCATTGTGCCCTCCTGTGTCTCGTCAGTGTCGGTCTATTTAAGTTTCCCTTCCCCTGGACTCAGGTGCTGGATCCTCGTTGCTTGTAGCCTGCTCGTGTGTTTCCTGTCCCTTGCTTACCTTTTGTCGCCTGCCTTAGTTCCCTGTTCCTTGCCAGTCCTGCTCTCCATGTTTTTTGGGACTTTTGTATTTCTTGTTTCAAGGTTTCCTTGTTTATCAAGATTTGCCCTGCGAGGCTTTTTGTTTGTCCCCTTTCTGTAAGTAAAGTCTTTTCTTTATCATTTGGAGTTTTTGAGTTCTTCTCCGCATTTGGGTCCTAACCCTCCACTACATACACTGTAACAGAATTCATCAGAATGCCAATAACATAATGGTGTGGAATGTTTTTGTGACGCACATTAGGCCCCATAATAACTGACCATCATTTGAGTGCCGGAGCATACTTAACCATTGTATCTGACCATGAGCATCCCTTTATGACTACAGTCTACCTGTATTCAAGTGGATACTTCCAGCAGGTAATGCGTCTTTTCACAAAGCACACGTCTCCTCTAGCTGGTTCCACAAACAAGATGATGACTTCATTTAACTCCAATGACATGCACAGTCCCCAGATCTCAATCCAATAGAGCATGTGACTTATAGATTGAATTGAAAGCATACCTGAGACTCACCTGCAACAGTCAGATTGATGGAGTTGCTGCGCTGTGATGTCACTTTTCTCCCCTCCAGCCTCCCCTTACACCAGTACTGCCCCTGGTCAGACCCAGCAGCACCAGGGATGGTGAGTCTGTTACCAGTTACACTGTGACCAGCAGTCTGAGACACAGCCATCTGGGCCTGGTCTTTGTACCAGGAATAGGTCCAGTTTCTGTAGGAGTCCACCTCACACCTCAGAGTGACGGTCTCTCCACTGTACAGTGGGCGCCATTTTGGCTCTACAGTCAGAGAGGCATTAGGCAGGGCTGTGGAAAGGAGACAGACTGGGTCACAGTTTTGATTGAGGAGGAAACAGTTGTGTATAAAATGCAAGGGAAAAATAACCATGTCAGAAAGATTAATTATCTTTGAATCAATAGGTGGTCCTGCGCAATATTTCATAAAATATAAATATTTGAAGCATAACTTCAAAAGTAAATTATATATGTGAAATCATTCACAGAATATTTTTATTCTCTATAGTGTGAGCATAAGTTGAATATCATTGAAATTAGGATAATTATACAAAACCTTTAGCACTGCTGAATTCATTAGAACCCCAATAACATGTATGAAATTTACAGAGACTGGTGCAATAAACAATAAAACCCAGTGAGTGGCAGTTCTGTGGGTGAAAACACTTTATTAATGAGAGCGTCGGCGTAGAATGGGCAGACTCAGTCAAGCTAGCAGAAAGGCCACAAATGGTTAAATAACAGCTATTTACAACAGTGCTGCGCAGAAGGACATCTCTGAATACACAATCCAAAACGAAATAATTGAAGAATGGATAAATGTCTGGTCTGACAAATCTCAATTTCTGCTACGACACATACGTAGATGGTAGGGGCTGAATTTGGCAAAACAGGATGAATCCATACTGCATAAAAATCCCATCCTGCTTTGTGTCAGCAGTAACAGCTGTTAGTGGTAGTGTAATGGTGTGGGCAATGTGTTTGTGGCACACACATTAGGCCCCTTAATACCAACTGAGCATCAATTGAGTGCCGGAACATACTTAAGCATTGTAGCGGACCATGTGCATCCCTTTATGACCACAGTCTACCTTTTGTCGAGTTGATACTTCCAGCAGGTAATGTGTCACGTCACAAAGCACAGGTCACCTCTAGCTGGTTCCACAAACAAGACGGCGACTTCATTTTAATCCAATGACCTGCACAGTCCCCAGATATGAATCCAATAGAGCATGTGACATATCCAAATTGAAAGCGTACCTAGGACTCACCTGCAACAGTCAGATTGATGGAGTCGCAGCGCTGTGATGTCACTTCTCTCCCCTCCAGTCTCCCCTCACACCAGTACTGCCCCTGGTCAGACCCAACAGCACCAGAGATGGTGAGTCTGTTACCAGTTACACTGCGACCAGCAGTCTGAGACACAGCCATCTGGGCCTGGTCTTTGTACCAGGAATATGTCCAGTTGCTGTAGGAGTCCACCGCACATCTCAGGGTGACGGTCTCTCCATTGTACAGTGGGCGCCATTTTGGCTCTACCGTCAGAGTGGCTTTAGGCAGTGCTGTAGAAACAAACAGACTGGGTCACAGTTCTGTTGTCATGCCAGTATTTTTATGACTATGGAAAAAACAAATCACCCTAAATGAAGGACAAAAACCAGGGCACCTGCATTCCTATTTTCAATGATATTAAGAGATGATATTCAAAAATCAGAAATGAAAAAGCTCTAATCCTGATCGTAATGGTACAAGAATTAAACTAAGGAACAGGACCCCAGAATCATCACAGCAGTTGGACCCAGTGCATTATGGGAATGTACCAATTTTGCACACTGAATAATGCCTGTCAGTACTCACCACTCACCTGATACCTGTATCTGGGTGGGGTAACTATACTCCGTGTACCAAACTGGGTCTTTTTACCAGTAATATTCCCAGCCAGCTGAAGTCACTGTAACCTTACAAGAAAGACTGACCTGTTCTCCTGCATATAACTGCCTGTGTGGAGAGACAGTCAGGACAGGTGGGGTTTCTCTATAACAGCGAGAACAGACTGAATCTCTCCCCCAGGTTCCTAATAATGGCATAATCAAACATACAGTGCAAACTGGCTTTAATCTGTGATACAGTAGAACATGGTTTGCTTATCCATGTACTGTGAAAGCATGTGACTATCTCAGAATGGGTGTGGGTGAGACTGTGAAGACGGACAGACTGTGTCACAGCTCTAACTGCTCATTACATTACATTACATTACAGGCATTCGCAGATGGTTCTACCCAGAGCTATTTACACAACTTCTACACAAAACTTTGCTAGTGGAGTGTAGACATGACTACAGAGGGACAGGCATGCTCTGATTGGGGTTGAGACAAAGAGCTAAAGCAGTAGGTTCTCTCATTCTATCATAACAGATAGAAAAGGCTACATTCCATGGATTTAAACATACAGAAGCTCAAATATTAACAATACAAACAGTGTGACAGTCAGAAACTCAACTCAATTGGTGGTATACCCAGCCCATTTTAGTGAAAATAAGTTAATTTTATATTTGCCTGTAATAAATGAACTGGTACGGGAAGCACAATGTGCACAGGGGAAGATTGAATAAATGTGTTAAATATGGTCTCTCTGTGGGATGAGTGAGACCTCCAGTGTTCAGCTGCTGACCAGTTTTGACTCACCTGACACGTTCAGTCTGACAGGACCACTTTCGGATTCACCAGAACACCTGTATACACCACTGTGGGCTTCAGTAACAGGTGCGATGGTGTAGATGTTATCCTTGGATGTGTGCATTGAAACAAGAGTATTTGATTCATTTCTGTACCAAAAGAATCCATAATGTTTGTATGGCTGTCCCAAACACCTGAGAGTGACGGTCTCTCCAGTGAAGAACAGGGGCCAGTTAGGCTGCAGAGTCAGTACATCCTTTGGGCTCCCTGTACAAACAGTGCATGCACTACCCTCAGTACATGTGTTTAAATACTCATGACATGTTTATAGTGTCCTGATTAATGCTGTGGCTTCATTAGATTAGAACAGTAAAGAACTGCTTCTGTTTGTGATCTCTGTATGACCCCCTACTGTAGGACATGCCTCGAGTCTCACAGAATAATATTTCAACATTACCGTCCACGTATGCAGTCAAATTAATCACATCATAATGCTGTGAGACAGTTTTATTGTGAAGAATGACATTCTGTTATCATCATAAGTTTCACTAAACTGTCTGAATAAGGTTTTTCTCTGATAAATTATCAGGTAACAGAAGGTGGTGTTTGTTTTAAAATCTAGTAACACTCACCCAGTCTTGCCATTAGACTCAGCACTGTAAAAAAAAAAAAAGACATGAATCATTGACATCATCATCGAAATGGCCAAAGAAAAATGCAATAAGTGCAAGAAAAATACAAAACCATAAATATGTTCAAATAAAACCTAAATACATCCCCATCATTGCTGTTTGATTTCAAGATGTCATCCATGCAGTACTTTGGAAGTTGGGTAAACTCAGGTCCACCAGTCAGTGTTTGAGTTCGGCAATGAACAGTTTGAATGGAGCGTATATCTGTTTGTGTGAACATATTTGAAGCCTTTACATGTTCTGTACAAAAATACATTGAAAGCTCTGGTTAAAAAGCCAGTTACATATCACCACTGTCATATTATTAAGTGAAATTGTTTTACCTTATCTCGTGTAATTTTTTGTTTTATTATTTTATTTGTAGCACAAAATGCTACATTGGTACCTTTTGCGATTATTTACATTTTTATTTTAGTGCTAGAGTGTATTGATGCACACCAACCTTTTTATTCTAATTGCAAATTGCTGCTTGTACATATTTTTTTGTAAATTTTTCCCACTATCCCACCTGCCAAGGGACTACTGATGAAATTTAGTTATCAAGCTAATTCTGGGGCAGTTACTAACTGCCAATGTTTCTTTCAAATAACAAAAAATTAAACAAATATAAAAAAAATAAAAAATATATTTCTTATCTTCTTTCACAAAAATTTGTTAGTGATCATTCAAGGTATGTTATCTACTGAAGCAAAAGCATACTTCTTCACTCATACTTTTCTTCTTATCCCATAACGCAGGTCATTCCAATGTAACGCTGTAGAGCATTTTAGTATTAGTGAGGTCAAATCATACTTATTTATTTAAGCATAACTTAACTTAAATGTGTTGTTGTTGTTTTCTTTTTCAATCATATGCAAATTTCACCACAAAAACATGCTTGTCTGTTAAAAACCTTTATTTACATTAAAAAACTGATTCGGTAGTACTCACAGATCAATGTGACCCCTCTGTTTGCCTGCATGATTCAAGGGGAAGTTTAGTGCTTCAACTTCAGTGGTCAAAAGAGCGATAAAAAAGAAAACCCTGGCCTTTTATATTGGGATTGGGATGGCAGGTATGCCATCCCGCCAAGTTACGCCTTGGCGGGGGCATGCCCCATACCTATACAGCACCGAGAGTTTGGCACTTTTCAGGGTTCCCCACAGAAATAACCACAACAGCCACAGACACTCAGCCCTTAAAAACATTAAATTCTGTACATTCTGACCCCATTTCAACAGACAGATTTCATAAACAACTTCACATGTCCACACAATAAAGCCCCAAACTAAGGGGATTTTGCGTTTTCTCCTTCTTCTTCTTCTTCTCATTCTTATTTTTCCTGCCGCCTATCCCACTAATAACATGTCTGCCCATTGGACATTTTACTGACACCCGCCAAATTTTCACGTACACCACCCAATCAAAAACTCGCATACACACGCAAAATACCCATATATCTTTTTACTCTGAAACTTTTCCAGTACAAACAGCTAGTCCGTCGGTGGCCTAGTGGGTAAGGTCCCAGTCTTGGGAACACAGGGTCCTAGGTTCAAGCCCAACTAGGAACGCGTTTCTTTAACCTGCTTTTATCCTCACTAATACACACGCAAAATACCCATATCTTTTTACTCTGAAACTTTTTTAGCATAAATCGCTTGTCCGCTGGTAGCTTAGTGGGTAAGGTTACAGTCTTGGGAACACAGGGTCCTAGGTTCAAGCCCAGCTAGGAACGCGTTTCTCTTTAACCTGCTTTTACCCTCACTAATAATTGTCTACTACTTCTCAATTATTGCTTTTGCACCATATCTACCAGCCGTTCCACGAACATATATACTGTATTACGACGTACCGTCTGCACGTTTAATTGTTAACCGGCTACAATATTGCAAATCCATATGGATTCAACGGGAGCTCTTCTGTGCTTACTGGCCTGTGTTCTTCTTTAAAACCACGGACAGGTTTGCTAATGATATTTCACACATCGCATAGCTATGTCATGGTGCTGCCCTAACAAAGTGACAGACTGGTAAACCTCCGGTTGAACGATTGAATCCCGCCTCGTCCTCAGGCAGATAATTTCCTCTTTTACACTAACGTTCTCTTAGGCTTATATTTGCTTTACCAAAACTCACTCATGGCCACCCATATGCATTTCATGACGGCAAATGTATTCCTTTTATTAAAAAGTTACACCAGTTCACTGCTGTGCCATTTCTACTAACTACATTTCTTCACTTGGCTACCGTACAAAACCTTCTTCTCAGCAAACGCCACGTTTCTACATTCATGTTACCTCGCCCTCTTCTCTATCTAGCCACATACAAACAATTACTACGTATGTACGTTCTGCAACTCCCCATTAAAACATTACATTTAAAATCATGATTCACTCATAATTATAACTACTAGTACTGAACATGAAAAAACACAGCACTGCAATAGATTTCATATGTTACTTAACCCTCCACGTCAACGACTAACACTTTATAGCGACTGTTATATATACCGTTCGATAAGGAATACAAGCTCACGCTCATGGTCACTCCATTTACTTCGCACTATACTCCGTGATCATGTCAACCTTCACCTACATGCCCATTCTGCTAAAAACATATTTTTCAACTACGCAATTTCATTATTTCATCCTAATTTCTCTCAAACTGTTGTTATTTTCTCATATGCAAAGCCTGCTGGGACATATGCGTCTGCTCCTATTCTCCACTATCATGTTTTCCGGTTCTAGTTTAGCAAAACAGCGAAGAGGATTCCTACCTGCAGATAAGCCTATCAAAATGCCTTATAAACCTTACAAACACTAAAAATGCACCTCCACGAAATAACAGACACCGGAGCAGGACAGAAGGCTACACAAGTTGCGACCTAGGGAGTTATACTTCTACGGGCTTGCTAATTCTTTTGTCAGTCAAGGCTCGTTGGATGGACGTCAAATCCGTGAGTACATACACTGGCCATATTTCATCTGCGTTTCTGATGCGTTTATGCTTACGCCACCACACGCTTTCTCACAGCCACTGTTTCACATATATAGCAAACCGAAACTGCTGAACGGTACACGTTCATCAGACTGTAGAAATTCACACAACGATAGCCATAATCCACAACCGTTTCTTACAGGGTCACTTCGCATTTCTCACTCTCATAATAAAACGCTTTGCAAAAAGAAATGATATCTCATAAAAAACACGTTTTCAACGTACAAAAATGCCAAGTTACTCAAAAGAACTGATATCAAAATGACGCCAAGTTACGGTACTACAAACAATATAGGCTATCTTGCCTCACCGAAATGACATAAGATGTATTTCAAAGCAATGCTACCCAATATTTCCTCAATTCTTTCAAGTCACTTGGCCCTGTGTTTTGTAATCTTACCATTTTACAATGTCATGCAAACTTTGTCAGATCAAAGAGTCAAATATTTGCCTCATAGAACACATTGAAATCAATGATCAAACCTGCTGCTGAGTAACTACAGGAAGCATATTTCTCCAGAAAACATATGTTTACACTTGCTTCTGAACTGAATTTTGAGTACATGTGCAAGTTATTGTATATTTGCTACGTACAATAAATACTGCATGTAAAATACATATTGTACATACATACATACATAGAGAACTTCTTTATCCCCATGGGGACATTTCCCTCGCGGCATGTTACATTCACATTTACGAACACACACTTATACCAAGAAACATACTATCATTCACACAACTGAAAGGCTGGGCAGCGAAATACATACATACCAATACAAATTGGACATCTACACGCCTATTCAATCAATCTTGACTGTGAGAGAGCCATCCACACATATGTTTGGCCTGTCCATGTAGTGCATGCTTATACACACAGGGCCAAGTGACTTGAAAGAATTGAGGAAATATTGGGTAGCATTGCTTTGAAATACATCTTATGTCTGTCAGGGTTCTGTGTCTTCCCCCTGTCTTTCCTTCTTGGGCCGCCAGATGGCGGCGCTTCTGCTTTGTCTTGTTAATTGTTTTAATTGCTTTCTATTATCCCATTATTGGTTGCGTATTGTCTCGTTTGCCCTTCCCTCTCTGTGGCCTAATTGTTCATTGTGCCCTCCTGTGTCTCGTCTGTGTCGTGTCTATTTAAGTTTCCCTTCCCCCTGGCTCAGGTGCTGGATCCTTGCGTGTAGCTGTTGGTTTGTCGCTGAGTTTGTTGCCCGTTCCTTGCTTGTTGCTTACCTGTTGCCTGTTCTCGCCTGCTCTGCTCTCGCCCTGTTTTTGGGATTTTGCATTTTGTTTCCCTGTGTTTTTTGAGGTTTTTTGTTTTTGTGAAAGTTGCCCAGCGAGGCTTTCTGTTCCCTTGGTTCCCCGTTCAGTTTAATTAAAGTCTTTGTTTGGCTTATTTTTGGAGTTTTGTATTTTTCCTCTGCGTTTGGGTCCTAACCCCCCCACGCCGCGTGACAATGTCATTTCGGTGAGGCAAGATAGCCTATATTGTTTGTAGTACCGTAACTTGGCGTCATTTTGATATCAGTACTTTTGAGTAACTTGGCATTTTTGTACGTTGAAAACGTGTTTTTTATGAGATATATATATATAGACCCAGTCTGAATCCCTAGGAATTCAGTGAGTGAGGTCACAACCTCCCCAGGAAGAAAAAAAGACACTCGGGGGAACAAATACGGGGACCAAATCTCGGGTCATAATGAATAAAAAATAAAAAATTAAAAATAAATAAATAGGTGGCAATTCACTAAGAAGGCATAGATGCCCTTTTATAACTGATAAGTGAAATGTTACCCTACAAAACAACTGTTATACTGTGATAAATGCAAGTACCATTAGACAGATAACTTATCTTTTCACAGCTGAACCTGTAACATTATTCTAAAGGAAATATAAAGAAAAAAAGGAGGTTAGGGGAGCCATGGTGGAATCTGTGGGGCTGAGTCTTCAGTATACAGTGGAAGATGGGCATGGATTCAGCTGTCCTGACTGCAGTGAGAAGATGAGCAGGGTTTCTGCTGTTCTGACTGCAGTGAGAAGATGAGCAGGGTTTCTGCTGTCCTGACTGCAATGGGAAGATGGGCAGGGTTTCTGCTGTCCTGACTGCAGTGGGAAGATGGGCAAGGCTTCTGCTGTCCTGACTGCAGTGGGAAGATGGGTAGGGTTTCTGCAGTTCTGACAGCAGTCAGAAGCTCATTCCACCACCAGGGGTCAGAACAGACTGGAGATGTGACCTGGAAGATAGAGTATGAGAGGAGATAACAGAAACAAGAGATTTGGTAAAGAGAGAGAAGAGGAGAGGAAGCAGAAAGAGAGAGGGGGGGAGGAGTACTGAGTTGGGAATGGGGGAGGGTTGTCTGGGAAGAGGATTGACTAATGTGCTTGAAGACTCCATCTTGAAGGATTTGTAAATATCAGCAACCTTCCTGTAAAGGAAGCGGCAAAGTTGGGATACATATGGCCCCCCCACCCAGCGAGGAAGATGATGAGGGAGGCAAAGAAGAGCCCAAGGATCACAGTTTGAATTTAGTTGCTTTTTGAGATCACCAAGTCTCATATTCAACCATACAATCACACCGTCATACCAACAGGCTCTTAGGAAATGCTGCACAAACAAAGGTCATAGTGAGAGCAATTGTGTAAATCAATTGTCTGGTTTGACCAAAATTGAGCCTTTTGGTCATGAACAGAAACTTGGCAAAGTAAGAGTCAACTGCCTCTGAAATCATACTGTAACCACACTTTTCCTGCAACATTTAAGGTCTCAGAAACCCCTAAAGTTTATAATGTAACTCTGTTTGAATGCTAAATGATGTATGAAATATTATTTACAGAAATATTATTCACAAATTGATCATGTTGGCTTGCAATAGAAATTTGCATCACTCTCGCATGCCCAGCTGAACTATGCTGACCTGAAGAAAGCTGCGAAAGTTACACATTTAACTGTGACACTGAGAAGCTCTCAGAGCGGCTGACATCCCCTCTGAAATCGCAGAGTATCCTAACCCAAACACAGCTGCAGGAAGCTGCAACGGTTACCATGTGCGTCTGCATTTCAGTGCCATGCTCCTCTCTCCTCTGCTCGAGATATAGACGGAGCAGCAGGTTGGAGACGCTCGTGTGGTTTCTGTACTCTGATCACGTGCTCATGAAGGGAAGCTAATGAGCCGAAGCGTCCGTTATATTGGTACTTAAATTTTTTTTTTTGTAGAGGAAGTAATCAGAGAAGTATGACATGCCTGTGTATTTTATAACCGTTCTGCAGCTTTCCGCCTGTGTGTGGCAGGAAAATAACAGTGTGTGCATACGCCAGAGCGCATGTGTGATGCAGCACTTTCTTCCTCTGGAGAAATGTGAAAGTCCGTATGTTTGTGTTTATAGTCAGGTGAACAGCTAGGTGTCCATTCCTTGTCAGGGAGCTTATAAAAAATAAAGGTTATCTCAGTATTATTTAAGTGTGTTATATCAACGTTTATTGTGTTGTATCATTTTATTGATTCCTATTAGAAATGTTTCATAACATGCATTAATGACCGCAGCACTGTTTCATTCCAGAGGTCTCCTGTACACGAGCATTATACATCAGCCCTGAGCCAGGAGTGACCGCTGTCCATTGAGCACCACGCGCTGCCAGAGTACTGCAAATATCATTCAGCACCACGTCACAGCAGTCTCACTCCGTAAACATGCAAGACTGAAGCTGCGATTTCTGTATTGCTCATTTCATCAGTGATGCGCCAATTGTAGCCCAATCTGTTCCCAAAAAACACCTCGTTTACTCACCCAGGCCGAAGACGCAGTCTCTGACAGTCTTTAGGGGGCACCCAGCACGAGGTCAACAGAACCTTAGGGCACTTATAACTATATGATCCTTATGTAGGCATTTGAACGGATACTGCTTTAAAGCAACATCGGTTCAGAAAGGACAGCAAATGTGATGAACATCCAAAGACGCTGATATTATGTTAGCATGAGCGATAGCACAGTATAATGAGTAGAACTGGTCTTGTAACCCAAAGGTCACAGGTTTGATTCCCGTGTAGGACACAGCCGTTGTACCCTTGAGCAAGGTACCTAGCCTGCATTGTTTCACTATAGGTCTAGCTGTATACATTGATCCAATGTAGTTGCAATGTAAAAGTTGTGTAAGTCGCTCTGGATAACAGTGTCTGCTAAATGCCGGTAATGTAAATCACTTGTAGCCTAGTTCCTCAAAAACGCTTGCCAAGCCAACAGCCTATCCCTTCATTGCCCTGGCCAATTGGTGCTGAACAATATTTTAAGATCAAATTAAATTCAGCTATTCTCATTTTTTATTTATGGTGGCCTATTTATTTTTCATATGTGATTACTCTTAGTTATCATCGAAAACTCCACCATGCAAAGACAGAAATACCGCAACTAATAACATTTTTAATGACGATATGCTATTATAAGCAATATCAAAATGACAATGTAGTCAAAATAATATGGTGGAATCAGCATAATATAGCATCAAGACAGACAAATGCCAGCATTAGCCTACTTATTTATTAATATTTATTTGTCACGATTCATCACCACAAAGAATGCACACAAGAAAGTTATGACTGGTAACATTGTTATTACAGTAGAAGTATTAACAGTAATTATATAAAAATAATATTTAAAAAAACAATCAGCTTCTCTCTCCACATTCAGCTCACCATTCCTGCTCAGTTTCTCCTTCTCACTCTTGGATTAGATTGTGTTATTCACCACAGTGGAAGATGCTATAACTGACCTGCTGGGGATGTTACATTACACATTTATTTTTTTCATTTATTTCTTATGTTAATAAAATAAAGAAGGAACAAAAAAGAACACACTTTAAAGTCCATTTATTTTAATACTAATACAAACAGACACATGAAACGCATGTTGAACATGTTGCAGAGTCTCCGCTGTTTAGGCTGTATGTAAGCTTGCAGCAAGTTTACTACATAATATATAAAGTTCAACGTAGGACCTGAAACAAACATACAGCAATCAAAGCTGACTAACTTAAAGAAAGATCACAAGTGCAGCTCTGGTGAATCAGAACCTCAGATATATTATACAGATCCTGCTTCATTCCCAAAACTCACTGAGTTTCCCCATGACTGCAGCCCCAATCAGGATTTCCCCTCCTGCAAGCTGAGAAGCATCACATTGAAAAATAATCCTGAGCTCTCAAACGTTCCTCATTCCACATGAGCACACTGATCCAGCTTCTGTGTGAAGGTTTTATAAGTCAACTTCCACATTCTCTTCAGTGTACTTGACAGCTGCTTCATTAGACGACCCTGCGCATCAACAAACATGTATAAACACAACAGAGGGAGGGAACTGGGAGTGAGAATGTACAGTTCTGCAGCCTGAAATCTGAAACACACGTTCATTTTAGATGTGTTCCCCTGTAAAATAACATCACCTGGTTTCCTGCACCATTTCACACACAGTATAATGGAGGCCAGCAGCAGAGGAGCAGCTCCCAGACCGAATACCAGTCTACCTGTGGAGAGACACAGAGATGAGGGATATGTGGAGGATATAAACCTGTGCATATACAAGAATATATGGCGTGACAGGGTGGTAATCGGAACCCATGAAGTGGTTAATATCTCTCATACTATGGCTACAACTAAAATACATGGAAAAATTGAAATAAAAAGGTATTTTTAAAGACATTTTGTTAATTACAAAACTAACATCATTATGTACACATCTGCCACTTCACTAAATATGGTTTCTTTAGTAATGATAAACCAGTGTTTCTCTTTTCTTATGAATGCAGAGTAGTCTCACTATCAGCCATCAAAAATATAAGAAAAGAGAAAAGACATTATACAATGAAAAACAAAGTTCACAACTATTGTCATGATGCATTTAGGAACTGGTATAGTGGGAAGACAGTCAGCTGTATCATATATTCTAATCCACATAACTATGATACGTTAATATCTCCAAGCTTAATAAATGCTGCACCCCTGACCACAAAGATGTGAAATGTGTTGAAACTGAGATATTTTCTGGATAAAAAAATGCTTTCTATCTGCACATTTAAACTTAGCGATTGATTTTCTTTTTAATAACGTGGTGTTAAGTTTCCTTTGATTTCAGGATTTCTAAGTCAACAAATTGAAAGTTTTCGTGTAGTGATTTGAAACCATAATGAGGCAAAATTACCCACATTGCCATGCCTATATACAAACACAAATAAAACGATTGGTTGACATGGCTGTCAACCAATCGGAATTAAATATTTGCCCAAGCCATAGTATAAATTGTTATACTGTTTGTTGCTCCTATGTATGGTAAGTGAATGGAAAGCAATGCAAATATTTTAAGGATAAAGTTTTATATATAATTTGAAAGCCTACCTGAGACAACAGTCAGAGTGATGGAGTCGCTGCGCTGTGATGTCACATTTCTCCCCTCCAGCCTCCCCTCACACCAGTACTGCCCCTGGTCAGACCCAGCAGCCCCAGTGATGCTTACACTGTACTCCTTAGTGAGAGATGTGGCTGTCTGGTTATGGTCTCTGTACCAGAAATGTGTCCAGTTTCTGTAGGAGTCCACCTCACACCTCAGTGTGACGGTCTCTCCATTGTACAGTGGGCACCATTTTGGCTCTACTGTCAGAGAGGCCTTAGGCAGGGCTGTGGAAAGGAGACAGACTGGGTCACAGTTTCTTCTGTCAGAATTTAGAGATGACTGAAGAGGAAACAGTTGTGCATAAACTGCAAGGAAAAATAACTATGGCAGAAATGTAAATTTTCTTTGACTCTGTAGGTGGTCCTGCACAATATATCATGAATATTAAAATTTTAAACATTTCACCCAAAATAAATTATATATGTGAAATTGTAAACCAAATATTTTTATTCTCTATAATGTGAGCCTAAGATGAATTTCATTGAAATTAGGGTAATTATACAAAGCCTCCAGCACTGCTGAATTCATCACAATGCCAATAACATAATGGTGTGGAATGTTTTTCACACACATTAGGCCCCATAATAACTGACCATCATTTCAGTGCCGGAGCATACTTAAGCATTGTATCTGACCATGAGCATCCCTTTATGACTACAGTCTTCCTGTATTCAAGTGGATACTTCCAGCAGGTAATGCGTCTTTCCACAAAGCACACATCTCCTCTAGCTGGTTCCACAAACAAGATGATGACTTCATTTTACTCCAATGACCTGCACAGTCCCCAGATCTGAATCCAATAGAGCATGTGACATATCCAAATTGAAAGTGTACCTGAGACTCACCTGCAACAGTCAGATTGATGGAGTCGCTGCGCTGTGATGTCACTTTTCTCCCCTCCAGCCTCCCCTCACACCAGTACTGCCCCTGGTCAGACCCAGCAGCACCAGGGATGGTGAGTCTGTTACCAGTTACACTGTGACCAGCAGTCTGAGACACAGCCATCTGGGCCTGGTCTTTGTACCAGGAATATATCCAGTTGCTGTAGGAGTCCACCTCACACCTCAGAGTGACGGTCTCTCCACTGTACAGTGGGTGCCATTTTGGCTCTACAGTCAGAGAAGCATTAGGCAGGGCTGTGGAAAGGAGACAGACTGGGTCACAGTTTTGACAGAAGAGGAAACAATTGTGTATGAAATGCAAGGGAAAAAGAACCATGGCAGAAAGATTAATTATCTTTGAATCAATAGGTGGTCCTGCGCAATATTCATAAAATTAAAATATTTGAAGCATAACTTCAAAAGTAAATTATATATGTGAAATCATTCACAGAATATTTTTATTATCTATAGTGTGAGTATAAATTGAATATCGTTGAAATTAGGATAATTATACAAAGCCTCTAGCACTGCTGAATTCATAAGAATCCCAATAACATGTCTGAAATTTACAGAGAGAGTGGTGCAATAAACAATGAAATCCAGTGAGTAGCAGTTCTATGGGTGAAAATACCTTATTAATGAAAGTGTCGGAGTAAAATGGGCAGACTCATTCAAGCTAGCAGAAAGGCCACAAATGGTCAAAAAACAGCTATTTACAACAGTGCTGCTCAGAAGGACATCTCTGAATACACAACCCAAAACTAAACAATTAAAGAATGGATAAATGTCTGGTCTGACGAATCTCAATTTCTGCAACGACACATACGTAGATGTTAGGGTCAGAATTTGACAAAACAGGATGAATTCATACTGCATGAAAATCCCATCCTGCATTGTGTCAGCAGTAACGGCTGGTAGTGGTAGTGTAATGGTGTGTTTTTGTGACACACATTAAGCCCCTTAATACCAACTGACCATCAGTTGAGTGCCAGAACATACTTAAGCATTGTAGCAGACCATGTGCATCCCTTTATGACCACAGTCTACCTTTTATCAAGTTGATACTTCCAGCAGGTAATGCGCCATGTCACAAAGCACACGTCACCTGCAGCTTGTTCCACAAACAAGATGGCGACTTCATTTTACTCCAATGACCTGCACAGTCCCCAGATCTGAATCCAATAGAGCATGTGACATATCCAAATTGAAAGTGTACCTGAGACTCACCTGCAACAGCACCTTGCTGTTTAATTAAAGTTGTAGGATACACAACACATCCTTAATGACACCACTGAATGGCTCAATTACCTGCAACAGTCAGAGTGATGGAGTCGCTGCACTGTGATGTCACTTTTCTCCCCTCCAGCCTCCCCTCACACCAGTACTGCCCCTGGTCAGACCCAGCAGCACCAGGGATGGTGAGTCTGTTACCAGTTACACTGTGACCAGCAGTCTGAGACACAGCCATCTGGGCCTGGTCTTTGTACCAGGAATATATCCAGTTGCTGTAGGATTCCACCTCACACCTCAGGGTGACGGTCTCTCCATTGTACAGTGGGCGCCATTTTGGCTCTACCGTCAGAGTGGCTTTAGGCAGTGCTGTAGAAACAGGCAAACTGGGTCACAGTTCTGTTTTCATGCCAGAATTTTTATGACTATGGAGAAATCAAATCACCCTAAATGAAGGACAAAATCCAGGGCAGCTGCATTCCTATTTTCAATGATATTAAGAGAAGATATTCAAAAATCAGAAATGAAAAAGCTCTAATCCTGATCGAATTGGTACAATAATTAAAGGAACAGGATCCCAGAGTCATCACAGCAGTTGGACCCAGTGCATTATGGGAATGTGCCTATTTTGCACAATAATGCCTGTCAGTACTCACCTGATACCTGTATGTGGGTGGGGTAACTATACTCTGTGTACCAGACTGGGTCTCCCCCCTGTGTGTGTAAGTGCAGCAGCACTGAGGATGTACAAGCCTTTAGATGTTCTGGAAATATGGGCAATGTCATGTGATCCAGTTCCTTTTTACCAGTAATATTCCCAGCCAGCTGAAGTCACTGTAACCTTACAAGAAAGACTGACGTGTTCTCTTGCATATAACTGCCTGTGTGGAGAGACAGTCAGGAGAGGTGGGGGTATCTCTATAACAGAGAGAACAGACTGAATCTCTCCCCCAGGTTCCTAATAATGGCATAATCAAACATACAGTGCAAACTGGCTTTAATCTGTGATACAGTAGAACATGGTTCGCTTATCCATGTACTGGGAAAGCATGTGACTATCTCAGAATGGGTGTAGGCGAGGCTGTGAAGACAGACAGACTGTGTCACAGCTCTAACCGCTCATTTCATTACACTACATTACAGGCATTCGCAGATGCTCCTACCCAGAGGAATTTACTCAACTTTTACATACAACTTTGCTAGTGGAGTGTAGGCATGACTACAGAGAGACAGGCATGCTCTGATTGGGGTTGAGACAAAGAGTTAAAGCAGTTGGTTTTCTCATTGTCATAACAGATAGAAAAGGCTACGTTCCATGGATTAAAACATACAGAAGCTCAAATATTAACAATACAAACTCAACTCAATTGGTGGTATACCCAGCCCATTTTAGTGAAAATAAGTTAATTTTATATTTGCCTGTAATAAATGAACTGGTACGGGAAGCACCATGTGCACTGGGGAAGATTGAATAAATGTGTTAAATATGGTCTCTCTGTGGGACGAGTGAGACCACCAGTGTTCAGCTGCTGACTAGTTTTGACTCACCTGACACCTTCAGTCTGACAGGATCACTTTCGTATTCACCAGAACACCCATATACACCACTGTGGGCTTCAGTAACAGTTGTGATGGTGTAGATGTTATCCTGGGATATGTGCTTTGTATTATAAACATTTGATTCATATCTGTACCATGTGAATCCATAATGTCTGAATGGCTGTCCCGAACACCTGAGAGTGACGGTCTCTCCAGTGAAGAACAGGGGCCAGTTAGGCTGCAGAGTCAGTACATCCTTTGGACTCCCTGTACAAACAGTGCATGCACTACATCAGTACATGTGTTTAAATACTCATGACATGTTTATAGTGATTAATGCCTCAGCTTCATTAGTTTAGAACAGTAATGAACTGATTCTGTTTGTGATCTCTGTATCACCCCCTACTGTAGGACATGCCTTGAGTCCCACAGAATAATATTTCTACATTACTGTCCACATATGCAGTCACATTAATCACATCATAATGCTGTGAGACAGTCTTATTGTGAAGCATGACATTCTGTTATCAATCATAAGTTTCACTAAACTGTCTGAATAAGGTTTTTCTCTGATTAATTATCAGGTAACAGAAGGTGGGGTTTCTTTTAAAATCTTGTAACACTCACCCAGTCTTGTCATTAGACTCAGCACTGTAAAAAAATAATGAAAGACAGGAATCATTGACATCATCGTCGAAATGGCCAAAGAAATGCAATAAGTGCAAGAAAAATACAAAACCATAAATATGTTCCAAATAAAGCCTAAATACATCCCCATCATTGCTGTTTGATTTCAAGATGTCATCCATGCAGTACTTTGGAAGTTGGGTATACTCAGGTCCACCAGTCAGTGTTTGAGTTCGGCAATGATCAGTTTGAATGGAGCGTATATCTGTTTGTGTGAACATATTTGAAGCCTTTACATGTTCTGTGAAAAAATACACTGAAAGCTCTGGTTAAAAAGCCAGTTACATATCACCACTGACATGTTATTAAGTACAATTGTTTTATCTTTTATCATGTAATTGTTTTGTTTTATTATTATATTTGTAGCTCAATAAGTTGCATTGGTACCTTTTGCGATTATTTATATTTTTTATTTTACTGCTAGAGTGTATTGATGCACACCAACCTTTTTATTCTAATTGCAAATTGCTGCTTGCACATATTTTTTGTAAGTTTTCCCACTTTCCCACCTGCCAAGGGACTACTGAAGAAGTTAATTATCAAGCTAATTTTGGGACAGTTACTAACTGTCCAATGTCTCTTTCAAATAACAAATACATACAATTGTACTTCTTCTTTCACAGAAAATGTTAGTGATCATTCAAGGTGTTATCTACTGAAGCAAAAGCATACTTCTTCACTCAACTTTTCTTCTTTTCCCATAACGCAGGTCATTCCAATGCAGACCAAACGCTGTAGAGCATTATAGTATTAGTGAGGTCAAATCATACTTATTTAAGCATAATTTAACAAATGTGTTGTTGTTGTTTTTTTTATTTTTCAATCAAATGCAAATTTCACCACAAAAACATACTTGTCTGTTAAAAACCTTTACATTAAAAAACAAATTCGGTAGTACTCACAGATCAATGTGACCCCTCTGTTTGCCTGCATGATTCAAGAGGAAGGTTAGTGCTTCAACTTCAGTGATCAAAAGAGTGATAAAAAAGTAACCCCTGGGCTATTATATATACTGTACAGCACCTCTAATGCATTCTTTTCTTATCTGCTTGTGTAAACAGCAAGTTGTGAAAAAATTCTCACAGACGCTCCCACCCTTCTACTTCATCACTGCTTTACCTTCCGCTTTTCTATAACTAAAAAATAAGGAAGTAGGTCCTGCACAGCAAACCAGCTTCATGTTCTCTTCTCTTCTTTTTCATAAACTAAAGAAAAAGTGCGGGACTTCACTCGTAATCACAGGCAATCAGAGAGATTTTAGGGCAGCACCTTGCTTAAATGAACTGGTCCTCTGTGAAATGAAACACTGCATGGTCTAAAATACCTGACTGTGCCAGAGCTGACTGTGAATGTTGGTCCCACAGGACAGCTCACAATTGGCTAGAGTGAAGCACTGAATGTATGTGATTGGCTACTGTGCTGTCCAGAGGCTGTAGTGTGGTCCACAGAAAGGTGGCATCAGTTTGTGAGGAGTACCGTCCCATCACAACGTGACAGCCCCTCTGATTGGTCAGACTCAATAGCCAAGCAGCAGGCTGGTTGCATTCATTTGAAAAGATGGGGATGCTTGTCTGTGCAGTAAAAAATGTACAGAAGATTGAGGTGCTAGTCTGTGTGCTTACAAACATACACTGGATGGGGTGCTTGACTGTACTCCTTTAAACTTACAGTGCATGTCCCTCTGACATTTACTTGAAATTAGAAGCTGTTGTAAAATCATTTGGCCAGCAGGTGGGGCCCTTGAGCAATAAAATAATGCATTGAGTTAAAAAAAAATTAATAAATAAATACTTCACTAATTTGGCTCCTGCCTAATCTTTAGGGTACGCTCTACTATACAAAATTTTCTACTATCCGGCACCACGGATTCCCTGATGGTGATGGAGGGTAAAGGTTCTACTATAATGACCTCTGCAAAAACAATGCCCAACAATGCCCAGTCAAAGCCCAACATCTGGCCACCATACTCTGTCAGCTCAGAGACAGTCTAACTGGCTCCACCCTTCTTGCATATGCGGACTTCATGGCTGCTTGGCCACAGAATAATTTGTGTTCTGCCTGTATCTCCAGGCTTGGGAGCTGATTGGCTGCAGCAGAAGAGCTGTGTTAGGTCATAGCTAAGGACCACTATGTGGGAAACTGAAGAGCAAATAGATAGAGGGGGCGGAGTTACTGCCCTCTGAGTTCTGAATAAACTAAAGACTTCTCAAGAAACTGCTGCACTTCCTGTTCCAACTTCCCACAGCGCCTCCAGCCTCGTCCGCGGTTTTGCCAACGGCGCTGTACACTCTGGCTTCCAGGCTATGGCTTCTCCCCCCGACTGCCGCCAGATAAGCCCCTCGTCCAGGTTACAAGCATAACCAATCACAACACTGACACCACACAAAGGTGCTGTACCAAAGGTTAAAAGTATCTCGAGTTACAACACAGACCTGGCCAGAATAAACCAAAATAAAATTAACTGGCACACAAGGAATCTTCACCCCGTCCCACCCCCCTGGGGGAATCTCTTTCTTCTCACCGATCCTACATGCACCTTTAATTTTATACCCGTTCTGCTCAACTAATCCTTTCAATGAACACCAGAGATCTCCCACCTCTCTGGCAGTCTACAAATGATTCTGTTCTGCCATCAGCATTCCACATGTGCGCCCAACCCCCATTACTCCCGTAGTTCCGGCCCAATAAGTTTAGGAGACAGCGCTACTCCTGACGTACAGACACTCGTTTATTTCGTGCCATTTCTGTTGACCTGCTGAAAGGCAGAACCAGTCAACAGAAGTCTGGTTATGTCCCAGAGAAAGACCATCATTTTCCCACATTCACTGAAATGGGATTTTAGTGGGAGTTTACTGACACCTAGTGGTGAAAATATGCAAGCCTTTCACAACACAGACACTCAACTGCCAGCATATACCATTGCCATAAATAATGGATATGAATGTTGCTCCAACTACCCCAATCTCACTTCACACTCTGTTGCCCCCAATATCCAATTACCTATGTTCTCACCTTATCCATTTTCAAAATTAAAAAATCTTCATTTCATCAGACAGTAAAGTGAGAACTAAATTCTCTTTTGTAGTGACAGCTTGGGGAATTAATGTATGTGGGGAAGTGAAGGTGTTCTGAAACCTCTCAGATGTAGGGGATGTGCTGGTGGTCAGATGTTCATAGTGCCTGGATCTGCAGGTGAGATAAACACCTGTGACCAATGACCATTCCACCACTGTCTGTGTAAATGTGTGGCTTTTGCCTTGTAACTACACCCTCCTACAAGACAGAAACAGAAGGTATGAGAGCAAGTGGAGGCCACTAAATAAACAAATGAACAACACTGATTAATAAACTTAACTTAGACAATAACTTCATACCAACCTCTCTTTGTTTTAATGTTTAAGTCTCTATACAGGCGTGAGATATCCTGCAGGGGGTTAATGCTGATGCTGTACTCATCTGTGACCAGGCGAGGTCAGCAGAGGCCATGTTTCATGGTCAGCCAAAACAGCAAATTTAAAAAATGGGCAAGGGCAAGCCTGAGCCTCCCAATATACAGCAAGTAAAGCAAAAAGACTGAAACAGTGATGATAAAATGGTTTATACTAGGCTGGTATCAACAGTTAAAGACGAGCTAAATAGGAATCTGTTAAAGCAAATAATCATAAAGTTTGTACAGATTATGGCCTGAGGTATTAAATTAGCTGAGAAAATTAACAGCCCGTGTTCATTAAAATGTGGTGCAGAAGATCGAGGTCATCCATCCAGTCCCCCAAGTAGTGTCCTAACGGGGGTTTTGACCAGGAGAGGTTCAGCTCTCGAGAAAAATGCAGTGTGAATATTCCCTTTCCTCTGACATTATGCTTAAATCACCCAATCCTCCTGCTGTTTTTCTCATCTGTGTCACTCCCTGGGGCTCCTGCCTATTCCCTCCCTCCTTTATTATGTTCTTTTCCCCTTCTTATTTCTTCTCTTCTTCCATTTCCCTCTGGATCTTCTCTGATGTCTTTTTCTCATGCTGCTGGAGCCTCCTCTGTTCCTCTCCTCCTCCATGCTGTCAGTCGTCTGCAGGAGCTGTGTGATCTGAGTGTGGTCAGCCCTGTTCGTATTGCTTAACATGTGACGTCCGCCATGACACTGACCAATGAGCACCTGAAGCTCACAGCCAGGCTGCACAAACGTCTCTAAACATCTCCTTTCCCATCTGTGTCCATGTGTGAGCAATAACTGTTCTCACATACCATTGTTTTACTGAATTTCACTTGCTTTGTTGCCATGTATAATGAAACTCCAAAAGCGTAAAATTATTTGATTTTTTAAATTTTTAATAGCAGGAGTCACAAATACAGAATTATTGGACTGATCTCAGTAGTTTGGTAAATGTAGTGAATGTATTGACTACACTATACAGTTTTCTGGTATTTAAAACAGAAATGTAAACCATCTCATCAGTGAAGGGCTTTGATTGTGTTGCACAGGTGTGGGGTTCATATGCCTGCCATGGTGTGGGTGTGGTCTTAACCACAGGAGGCCAGATGGATGTGAATGCCTCCTTAAGGGTCTCTAAACAGCACAAACAATCATCTAATAATTTAGGAGGCCTTCTTCATGTGGTGCTCCAGATATTTCTCCCGAGACATGGCCATCCGTCTCTTCGGCTCAAGGACATCGCTTGCTGCTTTTGCTTTGAATATGAGGGAAAAGAGGGGTAATTAATGTTCTGTCATGATACCAATTAAAAAAACAACTGATAGTGTCCTTCTTACCAACTTCCACCTGTTTGTTCTGAAGAACTGCAACCTGGAGAAAGACAAGTGACAGTCAGAAAAAGATCTGACAGATGAGGCAAGTATTCATTGCCAGAACACACACACACACACACATACGGATCTTCCTGCCGACCTCCATTTCAGCCTCTCACCTCACGCTCCTCGATTTGACGCTGCAGCTCAGACACCAGTTTTAGTGAGTCCCTGTACTTGATCTCAGTCACATATCTGCAATGGAATATGAGAACATGGAGATTAAAGGTGTTCCTAAGACCCACACATAGGTATGCAATCCTATAACAGGAGACAGACCTGACTGTAGAGAGGGTAGAGTGGAGCATTGGTACTCGCTGGATGTGCTCACCTGGGTCTGGTGCAGCCGCTCAGTCTTGAACAGCTTAAGGAGCAGAGCCTGGATCTCCTTCTTCACAAACTGCTTGTGCTCGCTCCTCTCCTCCATCACTCCTTCCAGCTTCGCTCTCCAGTCCTGCTCAAGCTGCCCCAGCTTCCTGCAGCATGGAGCACACCAGCTTCAGTCTTACACTGTGCTGGAGCCAGCAGTAACTCATGTGCTTTTTATAAACCGGGTCACAGCACATGGAGGTGTGCACCATGTGACACTCATCAATCCTGTACAGGATTCCAGCACGTTAAAAAATAATCAAAAGCTTCATCATTCAAGTACAATTTAAGCTTTCTGTTAAGTGTCCATTGTTAACTCAGATTCAGTTACTTCTAAAATTAGCATCAATATTATTACCTTTCCTCTCCAATGACTGTTACTTGGAATAAGACACAAGCCCTGAAATGGGTGGCGTTATTATGAGTTATTAACAGTTGATAAAATTGATCCAGTCAAAGTGGTCTGCTATGGAGACCAAACTAGAGAGACTGGTTCATATCAATGTCAATGAATAACAGCACACAGTAGTCCCACCTATAATGGAGTTCATGAAGCCTCACTCTCCCATTGCCATGGTTACCTTATTTAGATGTCATATTTGGTTTCCCTTAACAGTCTTGCTCGGTACTCACTGCTGTAGAGCCATCTCTTTCTCTTGAAATGTCTTCTGAAATTCCTCCTGCTCCAGATCGGCACTTTTTATTCTGTTCTCTCCCTCCTCCAGCATCAAGTCAAGTGCATCTCTCTCAACACATTTTCATGCACCTCCTTTGCAGCTCTCTGACACTTGCCTTCATGAAATATCAAATGGTGTAAATACACATTTCTAATATAAGCTGTTGTACAAACAGCAGTGCACTACTTCAGCCATAGATTCCATTAAAGCTTCACATTCTCAAAGTAATTGAAATTAATCACACTCATGTACAGTATGACAGTATCGAGCAGTATTCATACAATGTTGCAGTGGGAAGATGGGCAGGGCTTCTGCTTTCCTGACTGCAGTGGGAAGATGGGCACGGTTTCTGCAGTCCTGACAGCAGTCAGAAGCTCATTCCACCACCAGGGGTCAGAAAAGACTGGAGATGTGACCTGGAAGATAGAGTATGAGAGGAGATAACAGAAACAAGAGACTTGGTAAAGAGAGAGAAGAGGAGAGGAAGCAGAAAGAGAGAAGGGGGAGGGGTACTGAGTTGGGAATGGGGGAAAGTTGTCTGGGAAGAGGATTGACTAATGTGTTTGAAGACTCCATCTTGAAGGATTTGTAAATATCAGCAACCTTCCTGTAAAAGAAGCAGCAAAGTTGGGATACATATGGCTCCCCCACCCAGCGAGGAAGATGATGAGGGAGGCAAAGAAGAGCCCAAGGATCACAGTTTGAATTTAGTTGCTTTTTGAGATCACCAAGTCTCATATTCAACCATACAATGACACTGTCAAACCAACAGGATCTTTGGAAATATTGCACATACAAAGGCCTTAGTGAGAGCAATTGTGTAAATCAATTGTCTGGTTTAACCAAAATTGAGCCTTTTGGTCATGAACAGAAACTTCGCAAAGTAAGAGTCAATTGCCTCTGAAATCATACTGTAACCACACTTTTTATGCAACTTTTAAAGTCTCAGAAAACCCTGAAGTTTATAATGTAACTCTGTTTGAATGCTAAATGATGTATGGAATATTATTTACAGAAATATTATTCACAAATTGATCATGTTGGCTGAGGTGTAATTTGCAATAGAAATTTTCATCACTCTCGCATGCCCAGCTGAACTACGCTGACCTGAAGAAAGTTGCGAAAGCTACACATTTAACTGTGATACTGAGAAGCTCTCAGAGCAGCTGCCATCCCCTCTGAAATCGCAGAGTATCCTAATCCAAACACAGCTGCCATCCCCTCTGAAATCGCAGAGTATCCTAACCCAAACACAGCTGCAGGAAGCTGCAACGGTTACCAAGTGCGTCTGCATTTTAGTGCCATGCTCCTCTCTCCTCTGCTCGAGATATAGACAGAGCTGCAGGTTGGAGACGCTCACGTGGTTTCTGTACTCTGATCACGTGCTCATGAAGAGAAGCTAATGAGCTGCAGTGTCCGCTATATTTGTACTTTAATTCTATTTTTCTAGAGGAGGTAATCAGAGAAGTATGACATGCCTGTGTATTTTATAACCATTCTGCAGCTTTCCCCCTGTGAGTGGCAGGAAAATAACAGTGTGTGCATACGCCAGAGCGCATGTGTGATGCAGCACTTTCTTCCTCTGGAGAAATGTGAAAGTCCGTATGTTTGTGTTTATAGTCAGGTAAACAGCTAGGTGTCCATTCCATGTCAGGGAGCTTATAACAAACAAAGGTTATCTCTATAAGTTATTATTTAAGTGCGTTATATCAACGTTTATTGTGTTGTATACATTTTATTGATTCCTATTAGAAATGTTTCATAACCAGAGGTGGGTAGAGTAGCCAAAACCTGTACTCAAGTAAAAGTATTGTTACTTTAAAATAATAATGACTCAAGTAGAAGTAAAAGTAGTCATCCAAATAACTACTTGAGTAAGAGTAAGAAAGTATCTCGTGAAAAGACTACTCAAGTACTGAGTTACTTCATATAATCTGATTTAATGTTGAAATAAGAAGAGCAAGATGAACGTAAAAATCTAAATGTCCAAAATATAAAATTGTAAATGCTTGTCCAATAGAAATAAACCAAATATAAAATAGCCATGTGCAAATTCAAATATGGCCTAAATCATATCCCTTAAAACAATAATACAATAAAACAATACACAGGAGGTTCGTCAGAAGAGAAGGATTTTCGCTTTCTGTTGGACTCTATTAAGTCTGTATACCCCGTCAGTTTGTTGGGGTGAACCCTGCGTTGACAGAAAAAATATCAATGAGGCTACAGGGATTTATCCATTAAAATAGACTCATCACAACAAAGAGGAGCCTGCTCAAATTCAAACAGAAACTTTATATGTGGGAAACATAATGCTTTGTAGCACCATTATTGTACCTTATGAGGCACTTCTCCACGATACTCCAAAGTCCCATGATGCCTTGCGCGGAATATGTGCAGAACTTCCGGTTTAGCGTAAACAAACGTTATGTATGCTATGCAATGTTCCAGCGCTCACGTCTTGACTGTTGCATGCTTCACAAAAACTATTATACTACTAACTAATGCTTACATTACAGTGTGAAATATCCACATTAATACCAGTAAGCTATTTAAACACACTCAATTTAAAAAATAACGTATATAACCGAAGTATTTTGAGCAATAATAGCCTACTTACATAGCAATGATGAAATCTTATGTGTTCAGTAGATGGAGACAGAGACCGTAAATCAACAATACAGTTCAATCCGCTTGTTTTGCTCCAGAAAACGATGTCATCTAGGTCTATCAGCAAACATACGACTTAGCTATGCCCAGAAGTCCTCAATAATAATAGTATTTCCCAAGAAATTACGAATAATCGTTGACCACGTTCCGTGCTGCGTCTTTTACTGCTACCAAATGCATAAGTGAATGCGACGATAAGAAAATTTTCGGTTACGCTGACCTAAAAAACGCTATTCCAAAAGCAAAATTAGACATGTTATACATCGTTAGAAAGCTTATACTCTCACCTACTGAATAAATGAATTGTCAATCAAGCCAGACTGTACTAAGAAGGGCGACAACGCCGTAAACAACGCGTGTGGTATTACGCACAGCTATTTTGGAAGATACCGAGGCATCACAAATGCCCGTATATTTCACAAACGGATTGTCCAAGACAATAAATGACCACTCAGTCAAATAGTTAGGTATCCACAGCCAAAAACTAACCTACAACTTACCGCCACATATTTTCTCAAGTTCGAAGTTGAGTTCTTGTAGGCTGAAATGTCCACATTTCTAGGCAGAAAAAGAAGGCAGCGCATAATGTAACTACTGTTTTTGGTAGTCTGTAAGTAAAACGTAGTTTGAACGTGAGGCCAGGGGTGTTCTGCCTGCTACGAATCACCCGCCGTTGTTTCAGCCATTGTTGTCACCCACTCATCCTTCTGTGTGCTGTGACTGGCTACGTTTGATTGGTGAAACGGAGTCATGTGGGGCTATGACAGACCCAAAGCAAAGACCAGTCAGCCTCTTTGGCTGAAGTCTCTCTGAGAGAATGAAACGAACAGAACGTGCATTGAATAAAAAATGGGTAAAAAATAAAAGTAACGAGCGGAATGTAGCCGTACGCGTTACTACCCACCTCTGTTCATAACATGCATTAATGACTGCAGCACTGTTTCAATCCAGAGGTCTCCTGTACACGAGCATTATACATCAGCCCTGAGCCAGGAGTGACCGCTGTCCATTGAGCACCACGCGCTGCCACAGTACTGCAAATATCATTCAGCACCGCGTCACAGCAGTCTCACTCCATAAACATGCAAGACTGAAGCTGCCATTTCTGTATTGCTCATTTCATCAGCGATGCGCCAATTGTAGCCCAATCTGTTCCCAAAAAACATCTTGTTTGCTCACCCAGGCCGAAGGCGCAATCTCTGACAGTCGTTAGGGGGCACCCAGTACGAGGTCAACAGAACCTTAGGGCACTTTAAAACTATATGATCCTTATGTAGGCATTTGAACGGATACTGCTTTAAAGCAACATCGGTTCAGAAAGGACAGCAAATGGGATGAACTTCCAAAGACACTGCTATTATGTTAGCATGAGCGATAGCACAGTATAATGAGTAGAACTGGTCTTGTAACCCAAAGGTTACAGGTTTGATTCCTGTGTAGGACACAGTCGTTGTACCCTTGAGCAAGGTACCTAGCCTGCATTGTTTCAGTATAAGTGCAGCTGTATAAATGGATCCAATGTAGATGCAATGTAAAAGTTGTGCAAGTCGCTCTGGATAACAGTGTCTGCTAAATGCCTGTAATGTAAATCACTTGTAGCCTAGTTCCTCAAAAACGCTTGTCAAGCCAACAGCCTATCCCTTCATTGGCCTGGCCAATTTGTGCTGAACAGTTATTTAAGATCAAATTAAATGCAGCTAGTCTCATTTTTTAATTATGATTGTCATGGTTCTGTGTTTGTCTGCGTTTCCTTTTTTGGGCCGCCAGATGGCGGCACTTCAGTTTGTAGTTCTGTTCCTTTTCCCTGTTTAATTGTATTATTGTTTTCAATTATTCTATTATTGTTTTTTGGTTATCTCGTTTTCCCTTCCCTCTCTGTGGTCTGGTTGTGCATTGTGCCCTCCTGTGCCTCGTTAGTGTCGTGTCAATTTAAGTTCTTTGCTTCCCTGACTCGGGTGCTGGTTCCTTGTGTTTCCACATGTTTTTCTGCCTCTGTGTTTCCGCCCATGAGTTCCTGCCCTGCCCGAGTTCTGTTCTGTATGTTTTTCTTCTTGCGATTTTTCTGTTTTCAGTTTTTTTGTATTTTTCTTTTGTGTTTTTCGGATTTGCCCTGCGAGGCATTTTTTGGTTTCCTGCGTTTGTTCCTTAGTTTTGGTAATTAAAGTCTTTGTGTAAATTTTCCTTTTGGAGTTCTTGGATTTTTTTACTCTGCATTTGGGTCCATTCCCTCGCCAGTCCTGACAATGATGGCCTATTTATTTTTCATATGTGATTACTCTTTGTCATCATCGAAAACTTCATCATGCAAAGACAGAAGTACCAAACCTAATAACATTTTTAATGACGATATGCTATTACAAGCAATATCAAAATGACAATGTAGTCAAAAAAATATGGTGGAATCAGCATAATATAGCATCAGAGAGACAAATGCCAGCTTTAGCCTTCTTATTTATTAATATTTGTTTGTCACGATTCATTACCACAAAGAATGAGCACAAGAAAATTATGACTGGTAAATTGTTATTATAGTAGAAGTATTAACAGTAATTATATAAAAATAATATAATAAAAACAATCGAGCCCTCAGCTTCTCTCTTCACATTTAGCTCACCATTCCTATTCGGTTTCTCATTTTCACACTTGGATTAGATTGTGTTGTTCACCACAGTGGAAGGTGGTATAACTGACCTACTGGGGATGTTACATTACACATATGTTTATTTTTTCATCTATTTCTTATGTTAACAAAATAAAGAAGGAACAAAAAAGAACACACTTTAAAGTCCATTTAATTTAATACTAATACAAGCAGACACATGAAATGCATGTTGAACATGTTGCAGAGTCTCAGTTGTTTAGTTTGTATGTAAGCTTGCAGCGAGTTTACTACATAATATATAAAGTTCAACGTAGGACCTGAAACAAACATACAGCAATCAAAGCTGACTAACTTAGAGAAAGATCACAAGTGCAGCTCTAGTGAATCAGAACCTCACATTGGGATGGCAGGTATGCCATACCGCCAAGTTACGCCTTGGCGGGGGCATGCCCCATACCTATACAGCACCGAGAGTTTTGCACTTTTCAGGGTTCCCCACAGAAATAACCACAACAGACACAGACACTCAGCCCTTACAAACATTAAATTCTGTACATTCTGACCCCATTTCAACAGACAGATTTCATAGACAACTTCATATGTCCACACAAAAAAGCCCCAAACTAAGGGGATTTTGCGTTTTCTCCTTCTTCTTCTTCTTCTTCTTCTTCTTCTTCTTCTTCTTCTTCTTCTCATTCTTATTTTTCCTGCCGCCTATCCCACCAAAAACATGTCTCCCCATTGGACATTTTACCGACACCAGCCAAATCTTCACCTACACGACCCAATCAAAAACTTGCATACACACGCAAAATACCCATACCTTTTTATTCTGAAACATTTCCAGTTTAAACAGTTAGCCTGCCTGTGGCCTAGTGGGCAAGGTTACAGTTTGGGAACATGGGGTCTTAGGTCAAGCAAGGTTACAGTTTGGGAACATGGGGTCTTAGGTCAAGCCCAGCTAGGAACACGTTTCTTTAACCTGCTTTTACCCTCACTAATAATTGTCTACTACTTCTCAATTATTGCTTTTGCACCAAATCTACCCGCCGTTCACTGAACATATACACTGCATTATGACGTACCGTCTGCACGTTCAGTTATTAACCGGCTACAATATTGCAAAGCCATATGGATTCAACGGGAGCTCTTCTGTGCTTACTGAAATATTGGGTAGCATTGCATTGGAACATCTTATTTAATTTCGGTGAGGCAAGATAGCCTATTTTGTTTGTAGTACCGTAACTTGGCGTCATTTTGATATCAATACTTTTAATGGCAGGCCTGGATTTTGGCAGTCTGAATGAATGAGTTATATGGATGGTAAAATGGACTGCATTTATATAGCGCTTTTATCCAAAGCGCTTTACAATTGATGCCTCTCATTCGCCAGAGCAGTTGGGGGTTAGGTGTCTTGCTCAAGGACACTTCGACATGCCCAGGGCGGGGTTTGAACCGGCAACCCTCCGACTGCCAGACAATCGCTCTTACCTCCTGAGTTATACACGGTGTATGTCTTGTATGCGTGAGTAACTTGGCATTTTTGTACGTTGAAAACGTGTTTTTTATGAGATAGGCCTATATTATACAGATCCTGCACACTAAAGGCACAACTGCTTCATTCCCAAAACTCACTGAGTGTCCCCATAACTGCACCCTCAATCAGGATTTCCCCTCCTGCAAGCTGAGAAACATCACATTGAAAAATAATCCTGAGCTCTCAAACATTCTTCATTCCACATGAGCACACTGATCCAGCTTCTGTGTGAAGGTTTTATAAGTCAGCTTCCACATTCTCTTCATTCTGGTATAGTGGGAAAACAGTCAGCTGTATCATATATTCTAATCCACATAACTATGATACGTTAAGATCTCCAAGCTTAATAAATGCTGCACCCCTGACCACAAAAATGCAAAATGCGTTGAAACAGAGATATTTTCTGGATAAAAAAAATGCTTTCTATCCGCACATTTAAACTTAGCGATTGATTTTTGTTTCTGTGTGTTCACATCTCACTAGAAACAGCCATTGTTTTCTGGATGCCTTCATTGTCGTTTCCCCGTCTGCAGCAACAGATAATTATTTTCGGAACATTTAATCAACGTCAAGGGTTTTAAATTTGATCACCCGTTGTGTAACCTAATTGGAATATGCGTCACAAAAAACATCGCAAATCGGGAACATCTGTAAATAATGGTGACTCAGAAAAGACACAGACCTACCCTCTCCCTGTCAGGGGGGCTCTAGGCTGGTGAACCCACGTGCAAGGCACAGAGGCAGGGAGACTGAATTAAGGTAAAGCAAAGTATTTATTAAGGGTAGAGGGAACAGACAATGGACAGCCAGGGAGTGGGCAGAGCTAGGAAGATGGCTGGAAGAATGGGGAGCCGGGCTAGCCGCTGGCCGCGAAGGCAGGGGTGAATGCAGAGGGTGAGCTGGGGAACCGAGCTGAGCAGATCTGGAGTTGAATCCTGGGGGGAAGTGAGCTGAGCGGGGTCCAGGACAGGGGAGCAGGGCTGACGAAGCGGGGGCGGAGGACAGGGACTGGAGAAAGAGCAAACGGAACTGCAAGGGGAAAAAAACACAGGTTTCAGATTAACCAAACAGGCTATCAAAGTGGCTAGGCCTCGCAATAAGAAAAATGGCTAGAAGCATAGACTGACTGAGCAGAGGCTACGATCTGGCAGCGTGGGTGAGGCAGAGCTGAGTATTTGTAGGAGTCCTGATTATGGGATGCAGCTGGTGGCGCTTCTGCTCTGACTCCAGTACACCTGTCTCCACTCCGACAATCACACAAACACACAGGGAGAGAGAGAGAGGGCGGGAGCTACCGGGAAGGTGACAGACTAGGGAGCCACCGAATGGGAAGTGGAGGGCGTGTCCGGGGAAGCAGCAGAGGCGGATGTAACACTCCCCTGTGTTGGGAATCATAAAATTGGAAGGAAAAAACGATATTTTCCATGGTCATCGTCAGAACAGTTTCAGGTTGCAATCAAGAGTTCGCTTCTTGAGCAGACATATTCCGGCCAATGAATATAAACATTGCCTATTGCTGTTCCGTAGGGATACTGTTAGTGACGCTCAAATCATTTTTTCTTTGATACAGATATGAATTGCCAACTGTACTCGAATAAGATATTATATTTCATTGTTTGTTATATGGCGTGACACGTGGAAGAACCGTTATCCCAGCGAAGAGAAAAGATTTCCTTTCTCGTCGTTACGGGAACCCACTGAACATCGTTCAATATGAGTTTTTTTAGCCTACTGCGATAGTCGACAACGGTAACTGTCGGCAGATGTATTGCTAAACCCATCACCCGTATTGTGCGTATCCTTTCTTGTTTCCCACCGTTGCACTCGGTCAGAGATATCACAGGGCAGTTCCCAAAACAAATTTCTCGCTGGGATACCAAAACACAAGTTACACCACCACACGTGGACGCATGTAAACAAAGGGAAGCAGGTCGGAGAATTGAGATATCCGTGCTGAATGGGGAGCAAGCTAAAAGGAAACGGATACCGTTAGATCTGTGCCACCCGTCGCCGGGAATTAGCCGCGAATGGATGGGGAAAATTTCGATTCATTTATCATCATAATTCGAAGAGCAATTCATTACTCCGTTTATTTTATTTAAACTCAAACCGACTTTGAAGTTAGAAAAAGATTCCCAGATGCCCTTACCTCGCCTTTCGCTGAGCCTCCGTCATTGCCGACCACTCACTCGATGGCTAATCGCTTACTGACAGGGACACAAAACAGAGGAGTAACCCAGCTCTAAGCCCCCTCCTCTTCTTCTCTTAAAGGGCCACCCGCGCTTCAGTCCATCCGTCACAAAGTCTTCGCGGTAAGGTAAAAATAAAAAAATAGCAAACGGATGAATAAATAAGTAAGTAAGGAAGTAAATAAATGTTTCTGCATGGCGTTTGTCCTGTCACTGAGCAGCTGGCTCGCAAACAAGGTGACCTCATCGCGGTAGCCTATCATCAGATTTAAATTTGTGACGTTTGATGTTGAATGAAAATACGGCTTTTTGGAATACCTGTAAAATACGTTTCTTTCCCAAGGATGCAGTTTCAGTTATGACCCGGGTATGCTTAGCAGCTGTTAATAACTTTTGTATTTTCATTGAATATACAAAAGTATTTTTTTGTGTTATTGTTATATGTCTATGAACGTTTGCAATTAGCGCTCTCTGCAGGCGGACTGTGTAGAGTCCCTTGCACTCAATTGGGGTTTGGCCGATCCGGGCTTGGCCGGGCGAAGCAGCACTCCTGTCCGTCCATGCCTGGCACCAGCACTGTCAGGATGTCATGCCAGTCCGCGGAGCACGTCACCGTGCTGGAATTCTGTGTTCTATCCGGACGAATCACGCCGCCAGCCCAAAGAACCCCGGAGATTTTCTGAATTCACTGTAAAGCGTATCTGTGACAGTGTCTCTGCGTAAAGTGCTTTACAATTGCGGAAAAACTTTATTTAATTGAAAGATAAATCAATTAAATCAAGACCAGGCGATGCAAGCTTGGAGTTCCTCTAGGAATGAGTTGATTTATTCATTTTATTTTCTCTTACCCACATTTTCTCTTGGTTCTGGAAACCTCTGCATAGGTGTGTTTGTGCATTTTTTCTGTTTTCTCGTTTAGTTAGTGACATTGCGGAAAAGCACATACTCTCCGCTAAAACACATGATTCTTCTTTGCAGGCCGCCAGGAGTCAGAGAACAACTTTTACCGGGGTTGTGCATGCAGGCTGTAGTCACCCAGTTGGCCAGAAGGGGTCACTGGTGAGCACCGAGACGCTTCTAGAACGGGTGATGTGATTTACTCATTTATTTTGGTTCATTGGGGTATCTAATGCTTTTGCGTTGCATCGTATCTGTAATCTCTCTCATTTTTTTATCATCTGCGATTGTTCAACTGAAAGCCTTTTTTCATATTTTTATTTATGGCTATCTAGAATCACCTTGAAAGTAGTCTTGAAATAATTTGATTTAATGTTTTCAGCATTTTTAATTAAAAGAAACCATATAACCCCTTCAGGATTCACTTTCAAATAATACTGATGTACATCTATTACAGGTCTATGGGTTAATAAAATACCGTGAAAGCAGATGCATGTTGAAATAAGGAGCAGATAATTCTTCTGTGTTGAATAAAGTTCCAGACCCATATTCATAAAGTATCTTGTGGTGGGAGCACTGATCTAAGACCATGTTTCCACTGTCAAAATCCTAATCTTATCCACTATAAACTAAAAGTCAAAAGCAGTCCTATTATGGCATACTTCATGAATCTGAACCTAAGCTTTGATACAATATTTTATAGTCAGTAAAAAATAAAGTAAAAACACATTCAGCAATATTTGAAATGGGGAGGGGAAAATACTGATCTGTACTGTGCTGTACTGATCCTCAAGGTCAGGCATCTATACGAGAATGCAGCGCTTTATAACCAGCATAAAGTAAAACCTGGTCTGGAGGAAGCTATAAAGGCGGAGGATCAGGGAGCCAGTGTTGCTCTCTTTGTCCAGTCCTGACTGTGGAATACAGCACGTCTGCGTCGCCATCTGCAGGGGGAGACAGAGAGCTGAGATCAAACCTGTAGCACAACATAGAGAATGCTTTTGCTTGTGTCTACTTTCAAGATGAGGCTTTAAGGGTTCAGTGTTAATTCAACCACAACATCTGTATTTCAGTCCACAGGGGGATTAAAATGTGCTCTTGTCAATGTACAATATTTATTTTTCTGTGACACAGGTAAAGTCAGTATCAATCTTACTCGCAGTGTTCTTCTCCTTCTTCTTCTTCTTCTTCTTCTTCTTCTTCTGGTCCTCCAAGGCCAGGGTTGAATAAACAACATCATTACCACCTTCAGCTTCTTGGACATTTGAGGTTGAGAGAGAGAGAGAGAGAGAGAGAGAGAGAGAGAGAGTGAGAGATTTATGCCTTCATAAATGCACTTTCAAAATGACAAAATAAAATAATTTCATAGGATATAAACTACAATACACTATTTTGCCTTCAATGAACAGATAGAGACAATCTTCTCTCACATTCCTCTTCATCTTCTGTTTATCCAGGTCCACAGTTGAGTAAACTGCACTCTTGTCAATGTACAGAGTACAGCTGGCATTGTCGTGCAATGGTTAATGAACTGGGGGCTTATACTCCAACAGTCGCTGGTTTGATTCCTAGATGGAACCCTTGAGCAAGTCACCTGGAGTGGAGCTGCTTCAGCAAATATTCAGCGGTATAAACAAGTGCCATGTTTAAAAAAGCAGCTGTGTACGTTGCTCTGGATGAGATCATTCACTAAATGCCTGCAATGCAATGTAAAATGTGCACTGTGATTTGACTTAAGGCCAGCCATTTTGCTGTATGCTGGTGACAATTGGTACCCTATGGGAGACTGATAGATTCCAATAATTTCAGTACTGAATTGAGGAGACCTGACTGATTCACCCATGCTGGTTGTCAGCTATATGGTCTGTAATTTTCTGTGAATACATTATTCTTTTTTAAAATATAGTTTATTTTTCTGTGATACAGGGAAAGTGAGTGTTAATCTTACTCTCAGTGTTCTTCTCCTTCTTCTTCTTCTTCTGGTCCTCCAAGGCCAGGGTTGAATAAACAACATCATTACCGCCTTCAGCTTCTTGGACATTTGAGATTGAGAGAGAAAGAGAGAGAGAGAATGACAGACAGAGAGAGAGAGACAGATACAGAGAGAGAAAGAGAGAAATGAGCATTTATGCCTTCATGAATACACTTTCAAAATCACAAAAGAAATTTCATAGCATAGCATATAATAGCATATAGCTACAATACACTATTTTTACATTCACGCAGGAACAGGTAGACAATCTTCTCTCACCATCTGTGTTCTTCTTCATCCTTTCCTGGTTCACAGTTGAGTAAACCACATCCTCACAACCTCCAGCTTCTGTGAAATGTATCAAGCGAGTAAAAGAGACAGGCATTTAACTTGCAAATTTGAATTATTCATTACTCATACATCAAAGACGTTCTGTATGTGGATTCCCACACAGTGCATTCTACTGTCACAGTATATTAACACAGTGCATTAACACAGTACATTAATACAGTGCATTAACATAGCGCATTAACACAGTACATTAATGCAGTACATTAACACAGTGCATTCACACAGTACATTAACGAAGTACATTAACACAGTGCATTAACAGAGTACATTAACACAGTGCATTAAGACAATACATTGAGTGTAAGTCTCTGTATAAGAGTGACTGCTAAATGCCTGTAATGCAAAGTAATTAACAGGCATTCAGTAGCCTCTCTTACGCAGAGCAGTTTTTTTCTATTTAATCCATTTGTACAGCTGGATAATTTCACTAAAGTTCAAGCACCTTGCACAAGCTGGGAGTCGAAACCACAGCCTTTCAACTGAAAACCTGTCACATCAGTTTGTAGGATATCTGGTTCAGTTGTATACCCAGTGCTTGTTAATCGAATGCAGTGAGCATTCCCTGTACTGTCTGATATCTCTAGTGACTGTTGAATGTTGTAAATCACAGAGCGTCTGCTTTATGGGCGTTGGGGTGGGGTGTTTTACAGCAGAAACGTGAACGTAAGACTGAGCAGCCTGCAGCCAGTGATCTGTCTCATTTATTCAAATATAGCAAAGCCCAGTTACTTAAAATTTGTACCTCACTGCCACCAAAAAAATTTATAAAAATGCCGTTGCATTACATTCAGGCCATTGGGAGGATGCTCTTTGGTAGAATGACTTAACTCAATTTACCCACAACTGGCATTTTACTGATGCAACTCAGATTAATTAGTTTGCACGAGGGCATAGCTCAAACCTACAACCACAGAGTCATAAGGTCAGTGTCTTACACATTACGGTAACCTGCCGGCCCTATGCAGGCAAAAATCAATCCTCTAGGGATAACACCCTGAAAACCTGTTCTTTTACATTTAACATTACAGGCATTTAGCAGGTGCTTTGTTCTTACTCTGAGTGTTCCTCTCCTTCCGCTTCTTTTTCTTCTGGTCCTCCAAGGCCACGATTGAGTAAACGACATTGTCACAACCTTCAGCTTCTTGGACGTCAGAGATTGAGATAGAGAGAGAGAGAGAATGCACTGATAAAATGTAAAAAAATATATATACATTTCATAGGAGTATAAGCTAAAAATGCATTATTCTGTTTTCAATAAACAGAGAGATAAAATAAGGTTTTACTGGGAGTGTTCTTCGACTTCTGGTCTTGCAGGCCCAGAACTGAGCAAACCACATCCTCATGGCCTCCAGCTTCTGAGAAAGCAATCGAGCGAATGAGGAAGAGCAAAGTTTTATCTTTGACACATTCAGTAACACAAGTAAATATATATTTTTTTGTTGTTGACAGAACTGGAGTTCCTCAGTTGAAACACCTAATTCAAGGGCATAGCAGACATGAACAATTTGAGAATCAAACCTGTAGCCTTTGGGTTACAGGGCGAGTGCTCAAACCATTAAACTACATTGTGTCACAGACGCTGAACCAATTGTGGTCTTCAAAACAAAGCCAAATGAGCCCAAATGTGTAGATATTACTTTAATGATGAAACCATGGGAGGATTTAAACACATTTTAAATTCAATGATCGAGAGATTGGCAGGAGTGAAAGCCAGCGTGCATAAAGGGGCTTCAGAACCCAGAGAAAGTGAAAATCTTTTACCGATTTAACTCATGCCTGTCAGAGAGAAAATACTGCATCTGTGTCCCACACTCAAACCAATGGCATTATTATTTAATGAGGGACTGTGATTTCTAATGCTTGAAAATGCAAATATATTCTTGTCCCCTGCAAATCTTCTCCACTTCATCCAGATGCAACAATTCCAGGACGCTTGAATAACAGCAACGCAATTCTGTATTTTTTAGAACTAACTTCTAATGCTGTAGCAATAAATCGATATCCCGGTGTAAAACGCATTCTTCATTCTTGTTATCAAGAGAATGCCCAACATTCAGCATGTATGAGATATTTTATATATTTATTATTCCTGTGAGGATCAGAGGTGATTTTTAAGTATTTTCACTTGTGTACTGGTCTCTAAGTGTGTCTCCCTGTTCACACAGAGCAGCAGGTCTAGGGCAGAGCGATGACTCACCTTTCCTTTTCTTCTTCTGATTGGTCACATTGGCCTGAGAATACAGGGGCTCACAGCTGGGTCCAGCAGCCTGGCTCAAACCTGAAAGGGAAGAGAGGAAGAGAGAAGAGGGGAGAGAAGAGGAGAGAAGAGGAGATGAGAGGAGAGAAGAGAAGAAGAGAAATAGAGAGGGGAGAGGAGAGAAGAGAGAAAAGAAGAGAAGAGAGAAAAAGCAGAGAAATGTATTGGGGGAGAGATATAAAGAGTGGAACACATTCGGGCACTCTGCCTGACTGTTACAGGTGCCCAGATTTTCACATGGTAAACTCCATTGGTTTGGACAGGGAAAGAAAGACAGTGCTTTCACTGTCTTTGAGTATCTAATGCCCCCCTCAGTGTAAAGGGACAGAATCACCATCCATAAAGATACTGACCTGTTGCCTGATCCACAGGGTAGGGCTGGGTCCCTACAGCTGCACTGGCCTGAGTGTGCACTGAGGAACTAGAGAGAGGACAGAGAGGCAGAGAGAGAGAGAGAGAGAGAGAGAGAGAGAGAGAGAGAGGATAAGGTACAGAGAGAGTGAAAGAGCAATATGATAGTTGGGGGATGAGAAAGAGAGAAAGGGAGATTTGAATCAGGGTATAAAATGGTAGGTGTTCCTGTGCTAATGGTAGGTCACGTATGGCCATGACTTACTCTGAGCGGGACCAGGCCAGGCATGGTAAACCTGTAGGGCAGACAGACACTGAGAGAGAGGTGAGTAAGAAGGGGGTTAGCACTAGTAGCGGATCTAGAGATCCAATTACAGGTGTACCGTGGGCTAAGGCAAGGGGGGAGGGGGGGAGGGGCGGAGAGTATGAACCTTTGTTTTTTCGGGTGTGCTAATGAAAAACTGGGTGGTTCTCGGGCACAGCGTCCCACAGCCGGATGTAAGCAGGCGAGCACTCCGGCTCTGTCCATTATAAGGCTGGTAATAAACATCCCTGGGGACTGTACGTATTTGAAGATACATCAAAAATAAACCTGTCTATATATATGTACTGTACAAACACACACATTTTAGGCACAGATTAATGAACAAATTCAGCTGAAAAGTTCAGTTAGGCAGCATGACAATCTCACCTTTGTTCCTGCGGTGTTTCTGGAAGAGAATGAAAATCAGGGCTAAAACAATCAGACAGAATCCAACTCCAAGTGCGATGGACAGAATCACCAGTGCGCCTAATTAACAAGAAAAAGAAGCGAGAAGGTCCCGTAACTCTGCCTCTTCTCTGTGCCTCATAGTCTATCAGTGCTGGTGAAGAATATTTGCATTTTTAGCATATGACTATAACTCGCCCCCCCCCCCCCACAACCACTCATACACGCATGCACACACCAAAAACACATATATGGTATTGACAGTATGAATGTATTAAACAGCATAAACCTGTATACACTACCTTGCTGTTCAATTAAAGTTGTAGGATATGACACAAGACTTACTTAATGACACCACTGAATGGCTCAATTACCTGCAACAGCGATGAAGTCGCTGCGCTGTGATGTCACATTTCTCCCCTCCAACCTAAATGCTGCATAAATTGCAAGGAGAAATAACTATGGCAGAAATATAAATTTTCTTTGACTCTATAGGTGGTCCTGCACAATATTCTATAAATATTAAAATTTTAAGCATTTCACCCAAAATAAATTATATATGTGAAATAATAAACCAAAATTTTTTATTCTCTATAGTGTGAGCATGAGTTAAGTTTCATTGAAATTAGGATAATTATACAAAGCCTCCAGCACTGCTGAATTCATCAGAATGCCAATAACATAATGGTGTGGAATGTTTTTGTGACACACATTTGGCCCCATAATAACTGACCATCATTTGAGTGCCGAAGTATACTTAACCATTGTATCTGACCATGTGCATCCCTTTATGACTACAGTCTACCTTTATTCAAGTGGATACTTCCAGCAGGTAATGCGTCTTTTCACAAAGCACACGTCTCCTCTGGCTGGTTCCACAAACAAGACGGTGACTTAATTTTACTCCAATGACCTGCACAGTCCCCAGATCTGAATTCAATAGAGCATGTGACATATCCAAATTGAAAGCGTACCTGAGACTCACCTGCAACAGTCAGATTGATAGAGTCGCTGTGCTGTGATGTCACTTTTCTCCCCTCCAGCCTCGCCTCACACCAGTACTGCCCCTGGTCAGAACCAGCAGCACCAGAGATGGTGAGTCTGTTACCAGATACACTGTGACCAGCAGTCTGAGACACGGCCATCTGGGTCTGGTCTTTGTACCAGGAATATGTCCAGTTGCTGTAGGAGTCCACCTCACACCTCAGGGTGACGGTCTCTCCATTGTACAGTGGGCGCCATTTTGGCTCTACCGTCAGAGTGGCTTTAGGCAATGCTGTAGAAACAGGCAGACTGGGTCACAGTTCTGTTGTCATGCCAGTATTTTTATGACTATGGAAAAAACAAATCACCCTAAATGAAGGACAAAAACCAGGGCAGCTGCATTCCTATTTTCAATGATATTAAGAGAAGATATTCAAAAATCAGAAATGAAAAAGCTCTAATTCTTATCGTAATGGTACAAGAATTAAACTCAGGAACAGGACCCCAGAATCATCACAGCAGTTGGACCCAGTGCATTATGGGAATGTGCCAGTTTTACACACTGAATAATGCCTGTCAGTACTCACCACTCACCTGATACCTGTATGTGGGTGGGGTAACTATACTCTGTATACTATCTCCCCCCTGTGTGTAAGAGGAGCAGCACTGAGGGTGTACAAGCCTTTAGATGTTCTGAAAATATGGGCAATGTCATGTGATCCAGTTCCTTTTTACCAGTAATAGTCCCAGCCAGCTGAAGTCACTGTAACCTTACAAGAGAGACTGACATGTTCTGCATATAACTGCCTGTGTGGAGAGATAGTCAGGACAGGCGGGGGTATCTCTGTAACAGAGAGAACAGACTGAATCTCTCCCCCAGGTTCCTAATAATGGCATCATCAAACGCACAATGCAAACTGGCTTTAATCTGGGATACAGTAGAACATGGTTCGCTTATCCATGTACTGGGAAAGCATGTGACTATCTCAGAACGGGTGTGGGCGAGGCTGTGAAGACGGACAGACTGTGTCACAGCTCTAACCGCTCATTACATTACATTACATTACATTACAGGCATTAGCAGATGCTCCTACCCAGAGCAATTTACACAACTTGTACATACAACTTTGCTAATGGAGTGTAGACATGACTACAGAGGGACAGGCATGCTCTGATTGGGGTTGAGACAAAGAGCTAAAGCAGTTGGTTCTCTCATTCTATCATAACAGATAGAAAAGGCTACATTCCATGGATTAAAACATACAGAAGCTCAAATATTAACAATACAAACAGTGTGACAGTCAGAAACTCAACTCAATTGGTGGTATACCCAGCCCATTTAAGTGAAAATAAGTTAATTTTATATTTGCCTGTAATAAATGAACTGGTACGGGAAGCACAATGTGCACAGGGGAAGATTGAATAAATGTGTTAAATATGGTTTCTCTGTGGGATGAGTGAGACCACCAGTGTTCAGCTGCTGACCAGTTTTGACTCACCTGACACGTTCAGTCTGACAGGATCACTCCTGTCTTCAGCATCACAGTAGTATACACCACTGTGGGCTTCAGTGACAGGTGCGATGGTGTATATGTTATCCTGGGATGTGTGCTTTGTCACAGTACTATTTGATTCATATCTGGACCACATGAATCCATAATGTTTGAATGGCTGTCCCAAACACCTGAGAGTGACGGTCTCTCCAGTGAAGAACAGGGGCCAGTTAGGCTGCAGAGTCAGTACATCCTTTGGGCTCCCTGTACAAACAGTGCATGCACTACGTCAGTACATGTGTTTAAATACTCATGACATGTTTATAGTGTCCTGATTAATGCTGTGGCTTCATTATTTTAAAACAGTAAAGAACTGCTTCTGGTTGTGATCTCTGTATCACCCCCTACTGTAGGACATGCCTCGAGTCTCACAGAATAATATTCCTACATTACCGCCCACATATGCAGTCAAATTAATCACATCATAATGCTGTGAGACAGATTTATTGTGAAGCATTCTGTTATCAATCATAAGTTTCACTAAACTGTCTGATAAATTATCAGGTAACAGAGGGTGGGGCTTGTTTTAAAATCTAGTAACGCTCACCCAGTCTTGTCATTAGACTCAGCACTGTAAAAAAAACAAAAGACAGGAATCATTGACATCATCATCGAAATGGCCAAAGAAATGCAATAAGTGCAAGAAAAATACGAAACCATAAATATGGTCCAAATAAAGCCTAAATACATCCCCATCATTGCTGTTTGATTTCAAGATGCCATCCATGCAGTACTTTGGAAGTTGGGTAAACTCAGGTCCACCAGTCAGTGTTTGAGTTCGACAATGATCAGTTTGAATGGAGCGTATATCTGTTTGTGTGAACATATTTGAAGCCTTTACATGTTCTGTGCAAAAATACACTGAAAGTTTTGATTAAAAAGCCAGTTACATATCACCACTGTCATATTAGTAAGTGCAATTGTTTTACCTTTTATCATGTAATTGTTTTGTTTTATTATTTTATTTGTAGCACAATATGCTACAGTGGCACCTTTTGCAATTATTTATATATTTTTATTTTACTGCTAGAGTGTATTGATGCATATCTACCTTTTTATTCTAATTGCCAATTGCTGCTTGTACATATTTTTTGTAAATTTTCCCACTTTCCCCCCTGCCAAGGGACTACTGATGAAATTTAGTTATCAAGCTAATTCTGGGGCCAATACTGTCCAATGTCTCATTCAAAAAACCGATAAATAAAATAGTATATCTTCTTTCACAAAAAATTGTTAGTGATCATTCAAGGTATGTTATCTACTGAAGCAAAAGCATACTTCTTCACTCATACTTTTCTTCTTTTCCCTTAAGGCAGGTCATTACAATGCAGCCCAAACGCTGTAGAGCATTTTAGTGTTAGTGAGGTCAAATCATACTTATTTATTTAAGCATAATTTAACAAATGTGTTGTTGTTGTTGTTTTTATTTTCAATCAAATGCAAATTTCACCACAAAAACATACTTGTCTGTTAAAAGCCTTTACATTAAAAACTGATTCGGTAGTACTCACAGATCAATGTGACCCCTCTGTTTGCCTGCATGATTCAAGAGGAAGTTTAGTGCTTCAACTTCACTGGTCAAAAGAGCGATAAAAAAGAAACCCCTGTGCTATTATATACTGTACAGCACCGCTAATGCATTCTTTTTTTTATCTGCTTGTGTGGAAAGCAAGTTGCAAAAAAATTCTCACAGAAGCCTTCTACTTCATCACTGCTTTACCTTCCGCTTTCCTGTAACTAAAATCAACTAAATTTAAATATATATCTGCAGAAGGTCACTCTTACATTTCCTGCCAACTGACAAAAAGCCACCAACAACAGAAGCCAGAAAACCCACAGGCTCTCACAGTGAATGAGAGACAGAGAATAAACTATCCAAACTTGTATGTGAGTTGTGTAGGCTACATACAACTCTAAGTACCTGTATGAGTTCTACTGCAGTTGATGACAGACGAATCCTGTGAAGAGCTGTGAAGGAGAACCCTAAAACTACGGTCAGTGATGTCACCAGCAGCCTCCAGAGGGCAGGGGTAAAAATATAGCAAGCCGCCAAAGACTCTGAGAGCAAAATTATAGAGGCTAAACAGCAAAATGCAAAACCTCACATCAAAGTCAAGAATCAAACGGCCAAATTAGAATTTTCCAAAAAATACAAAGACAAGCCTGAAGAGTTTTGAAGCAGTTTTATGAACAGATGAGACAAAAAAAAAAAAAACCAAAGCAATGGAAAGCTGAAAGTGTAGAGGAACTTCTGCTTTTTAATTTTAATTTTTTTTTTACCTTTACACAGCTGAAAATAGGGGGACTCAACACAAAGACGGCAGTTTCTGTGAAATGGTAACACACATACCATGATATTAAAAGGTGACTGTACTTTTGTCTCATATTCATATTCAAGCACCGTAAGCACAGAGAAAAAATAACCAATATCCCTATATTATTACAACACTTTTGGGGGGCTCTGATTGTGAGAGCAAAAATAAGGATATAGGTCCTGCACAGCAAACCAGCTTCATGTTTTCTTCTCTTCATTTTTATAAACCAAAGAAAAAGTGCAGAACTTCACTAGTTATCACAGGGAATCAGAGAGACTTTAGGGCAGCACCTTGCTTAAATGCACTGGTCCTCTGTGAAATGAAACACTGCATGGTCTAAAAAAACCTGACTGTGCCAGAGCTGACTGTGAATGTTGGACCCGCAGGACAACTCACAATTGGCTAGAGTGAAGCCCTGGATGTAAATGGTAAATGGACTGCATTTATATAGCGCTTTTATCCAAAGCGCTTTACAATTGATGCCTCGCATTCACCAGAGCAATTACGGGTTAGGTGTCTTGTTCAGGGACACTTCAACATGCCCAGGGCGAGGGATTGAACCGGCAACCCTCCGACTGCCAGACAACCGCTCTTACCTCCTGAGCTATGTCGCCCCTATGATTGGCCCCATGTATATGATTGGCTACTGTGCTGTCCAGAGGCTGTAGTGTGGTCCACAGAAAGGTGGCATCAGTTTGTGAGGAGTACCGTCCCATAACAACATAGCAGCTCCTCTGATTGGTCAGACTCAATAGTCAAGCAGCAGGCTGGTTGCATTCATTTGAAAAGATGGGGACGCTTGTCTGTGCACTAATAAACGTACACAATATTGAGCTGCTAGTCTATGTGCTTACAAACTTACACAGGATGGGGTGCTTGTCTGTGCTCCTTTAAACTTACAGTGCATGTCCCTCTGACATTTAGTTGAAAAGAAGCTATTGTAAAATCATTTGGCCAGCAGGTGGGGCCCTTGAGCAATAAAATAATACATTGAGTTTAAAAAAATATAAAATAAATAAATACTTCACTAATTTGGCTCCTGCCTAATCTTTAAGGTACGCTCTACTATACAAAATGTTCTACCATTCGGCACCACGGATTCTCTGATGGTGATGGAGAGTAGAGGTTCTACTATAATGACCTCTGCAAAAACAATGCCCAACAATGCCCAGTCAAAGCCCAACATCTGGCCACCATGCTCCGTCAGCTCAGAGACAGTCTAACTGGCTCCACCCTTCTTGCTCATGCGGACTTCATGGCTGATTGCCCACGGAATCATATGTGTTCTGTCTGTTTCTCCAGGCTTGGGAGCTGATTGGTTGCAGCAGAAGAGCTGTGTTAGGTCATAGCTAAGGACCACTATGTGTGAAACTGAAGAGCAAATAGATAAAGGGGGCGGAGTTACTGCACTCTGAGCTCTGAATAAACTAAAGACTTCTCAAGAAACTGCTGCACTTCCTGTTCCAACTTCCCACAGCGCCTCCAGCCTGGTCTGCGGTTTTGCCAACGCCGCTGTACACTCTGGCTTCCAGGCAATGGCTTCTCCCCCGTCTGCCACCAGATAAGCCCCTCGTTCAGGTTACAAGCACAACCAATCACACCACAGACACCACACAAAGGTGCTGTACCAAAGGTTAAAAGTCTCTCGAGTCACAACACAGACCACGGCTACCAAGAGTAAACCAAAATAATATTATCTGGCACACAAGGAATCTCCACCCCGTCCCACCCCCCTGGGGGAATCTCTTTATCCTCACCGATCCTACATGCCCCTTTAATTTTATAGCCGTTCTTCTCAACTAATTCTCTCAATGAACACCAGAGATCTCCCACCTCTCTGGCAGTCTACAAATGATTCGGTTCTGCCATCAGCATTCCACATGTGCGCCCAACCCTCATTACTCCCGTAGTTCCGGCCCAATAAATTTAGGAGACAGCGCTACTCCTGACGTACAGACACTCGTTTATTTCGTGGCATTACTGTTGACCTGCTGAAAGGCAGAACCGGTGAACAGAAGTCTGGTTATGTCCCAGAGAAAGACTGGCATTTCCCTACATTCACTGAAATGGGATTTTAGAGGGAGTTTACTGACACCTAGTGGTAAAAATATGCAAGCCGTTCACAACACAGACATGCAACTGACAGCATCTACCATTGCCAGACATAATGGATATAAATGTTGCTACAAATACCACAATCTCACTTCACACTCTGTTGCACCAATATCCAATTACCTCTGTTCTCACCTAATCCATTTTCAAAATTAAAAAATCATCAAACAGTCAAGTGAGAACTAAATTCTCTTTTGTTGTGACAGCTTTGGGAATTAATGTATGTGGGGAAGTGAAGGTGTTGTGTAACCTCTCAGATGTAGGAGATCTGCTGATGGTCAGATGTTTGTAGTACCTGACTTTGCAGGTGAGAGAAACACCTGTGGCCAGTGACCATTCCACCACTGTCTGTGTTAATGTGTGAATTTTGCCTTGTTACTAAACCCTACTACAAGACAGAAACAGAAGTTATGAGAGCAAGTGGAGGCCACTAGATAATCAAATGAACAATACTGATTAATAAACTTAACTTAGACAATAACTTCAAACCAACCTCTCTTTGTTTTAATGTTTAAGTCTCTATACCAGAGTGAGATATCCTGCAGGGGGTTAATGCTCATGCTGTACTCATCTGCGACCAGGTGGGGTCAGCAGAGGCCATGTTTCACGGTCAGCCAAAACAGCAAATTTAAAAAATGGGCAAGATCAAGTCTGAGCCTCCCAATACACAGCAAGTAAAGTAAATGATTGAAACAGTGATGATAAAATGGTTCATACTAGCCTGGTATCAACAGTTAAAGAAGGGCTAAATAGGAATCTGTTAAAGCATATAATCATAGAGTTTGTACAGATTATTGCCTGAGGTATTAAGTAAGATGAAAAAATTAACAGTCCGTGTTTATTAAAATGCGGTGCAGATGATCGAGGTTATCCATCCAGCCCTCCAGGTAGTGACATGACAGGGCTTGTGACCAGGAGAGGTTCAGCTCTGGAGAAAAATGCTGTGTGAATATTCCCTTTCCTCTGACATTATGCTTAAATCATCCAATCCTCCTGCTGTTTTTCTCATCTGTGTCACTCCCTGGAGCTCCTGTCTATTCCCTTCCTCCTTTATTATGTTCATTTCCTCTTCTTATTTCTTCTCTTCTTCCACTTCCCTCTGGATCTTCTCTGATGTTTCATTCTCATGCTGCTAAAGCCTCCTGTTCCTCTCCTCCTCCATGCTGTCAGTCGTCTGCAGGAGCTGTGTGATCTGAGTGTGGTCAGCCCTGTTCTTATTGCTTAACATGTGACGTCCGCCATGACACTGACCAATGAGCACCTGAAGCTCACAGCCATGCTGCACAAACGTCTCTAAACATCTCCTTTCCCATCTGTGTCCATGTGTGAGCAATAACTGTTCTCACATACCATTGTTTTACTTTTAATAAACACTGAATTTCACTCGCTTTGGTGCCATGTAAAATGAACCTCCAAAAGCGTAATATTATTTGATTTATTTTATTTTTAATAGCGGATCTTCCTGCCGACCTCCATTTCAGCCTCTCACCTCACGCTCCTCGATTTAACGATGCAGCTCAGACACCAGTTTTAGTGAGTCCCTGTACTTGACCTCATAGTCACATATCTGCAATGGAACAGGAGAACATGGAGATTAAAGGTGTTCCTAAGACCCACACATAGGTATGCAATCCTATAACAAGAGGCAGACTTGACTGTAGAGAGGGTAGAGTGGAGCATTGGTACTCGCTGGATGTGCTCACCTGGGTCTGGTACAGCTGCTCAGTCTTGAACAGCTTAAGGAGCAGAGCCTGGATCTCCTTCTTCACAAACTGCTTGTGCTCGCTCCTCTTCTCCATCACTCATTCCAGCTTCGCTCTCCAGTCCTGCTCAAGCTGCCCCAGCTTCCTGCAGCACGGAGCACACAGGCTTCAGTCTTACACTGTGCTGGAGCCAGCAGTAACTCATGTGTTATTATAAACCGGCTCACAGCACATGGAGGTGTGCACCATGTGACACTCATCTATCCTGTACAGGATTCCAGAACGTTAAAAAATAATCAAAAGCTTCATCATTCAAGTACAATTTAAGCTTTCTGTTAAGTGTCTGTCCATTGTTAACTCAGATTCAGTTACTTCTAAAATTAGCATCAATATTATTACCTTTCCTCTCCAATGACTGTTACTTGGAATAAGACACAAGCCCTGAAATGGGTGGAGCTATTATGAGTTATTAACAGTAGATAAAATTGATCCAGTGAAAGTGGTCTGCTAGGGAGACCAAACTTGATAGATTGGTTCATATCAATGTCAATTACTAACAGCACACGGTAGTCCCACCTATAATGGAGTTCATGAAGCCTCACTCTCCCATTGCCGTGGTCACCTTATTTAGATGTCATATTTGGTTTCCCTTAACAATCTTGCTCGGTACTCACTGCTGTAGAGCCATCGCTTTCTCTTGAAATGTCTTCTGAAATTCCTCCTGCTCCAGATCGGCACTTTTTATTCTGTTCTCTCTCTCCTCCAGCATCAAGTCAAGTGCCTCTCTCTCTTCATACATTTTCATGCAGCTCCTTTGCAGCTCTCAGAGACTTGCCTTTATGAAATATCGAATGGTGTAAATACACATTTCTAATATAAGCTGTTGCATAAACAGCAGTGCACTACTTCAGTCATAGATTTCATTAAAGCTTCACATTCTGAAAGTAACTGAAATGAATCACACTCATCTACAGTATGACAGTATCCAGCAGTATTCATACAATTCTGGGAAATTTGCCAATTACTAATTTCTGTTTCTCACCTTCAGGTTCCAGTTATTACAATGGGAGGAAGAAAGCATTCCTTTGATTCTTCTCATTTTTTTCTTTAGTGTCTCTAATCTAAAATGGACAAACACATGGATTATGACAAATACAAGCTCTCCTGAGGCATATACATTACATGTGGATAAAAATTCATCTGAAGCTTACTTTTTTATTCAGGGCTGAAATTTTCACATGACTCTCATCCTTTTGTTGAGCAAACTGCTCCAAAAGTTGCTTGTTGGTCACTAAGAAATCAAAATAGAAAGGAAGATGGAGACTACATGAGATTCTAGCACATGATAATCTGGCCCTAAGATCTACATAAAATATGTTACAGAAGGAAATAGACGGTAGTTAATCAAACAATAATAAAAATAAATAAACTCACATTGATTAGTCCTGCTTTTAAGCTGGAAAAGGAAAATATAATAGAATGGAGGCAAGTCAAACAGGCTGAGTATCTTGGTCAATAGAAGGTACAATCTTTATACAGTATAGTGTGTGTTGAAAACTGTGAGACACTTAGCACCTATAATAATGAAAGAAATGCTTACTCTTCTCCAGATAGACCAAAATCATGAGCACATCCAAAGCCAGTGTCATGGACATGACCATATTTGCTGTCTGATGAAACACGACAGAGCCTGGTTGCCATTTGTGGCAGGATGTTGATGATCTGAACAGAAACAATCAGGGTTGAAGATCAATGGTCACTGGAGTTGTTCATTTGCTGGTGTTTCTGATCACCTGCAGTCCTATCTTATACGAGAATTCCTGAACACACAACAGTAAATAGCACAGTGTAAAAAGTGAAGTTGTTACCGTTTCTGAATATGCTCGAATGTGCAGCTCAGCTTGAAGGAGTATGCTGGTGATGAACTTCAGTGAGGAGACACCGTCCTTCATCTCATTGATTTTATTGAATGAGGCCTCTCCTGAATCCAAAGAATATGAGGATCATTTTAGGGATTTCAACATAACCGCATGACAGGATGTTCTCCTCACCCTTGAAGAATGGCCATCTTAACAGCAGTAGCAGGAAGCAGGTACCTGTCGATGGGCGATCTGATGCAAGACAGATATCCAGCAACAGGCCAATGTCCACGTGCATTTTGGGTGTTTCTATAGGAAGTAACGCAGTGCTTTTTCTGGTTCTTTCACCAGCAGAATCCATTTCCTGAAGAAACGAAAAACAGAGACTTATGAATGAATGAACGGCAGGTTGTGTAAATATACATAATTGAACTTCATTCAGTAATTCAGAAGCAGGTCCAGACTCCAGGATTGGGGTGTCCACCCATTAAAATGTCAGAACAAAATGGGTGGAGACCCCAATCCTGGAGGCTGGACCTGCTTCTGAATTACTGAATGAAGTTCAATTATGTACACACATTTTAACTGTAGTGTCAGGTGAGGCGAGGGAATGGACCCAAACGCAGAGTCAAAAATACTCAGTCCAAAAGGAGAGATACAATCCAAGAACTTTAATTTTTAATAGGAACAAAAACCAAGGAGAACAAAAGCAAGGCCACGCAGGGCAAGTCTCAAAAAGTCAAAACAACGTTCTTAAACGCAAAAACAAAGAAAATCCAGAAATCCAAAACAATGCGAAACCAGAACACGGGCAGGGTAGAAAACACTCAGGCCAAATCACAGAGTCAAAAGTACATGTGGGAACACATTCCAAAACACGATCAGAAAAGCACACACAAAGTTCCAGCTCCTGAGTCAGGGAAGAACGGAACTTATATAGACAAGACACTGACGAGACACAGGAGGGCACAATGCACAACCAGGCCACAGAGAGGGAAGGGAAAACGAGACAACCAAAAAACAATAATTTAATAATTGAAAACAATAAAACAATTAAACAGGGTAACTGAACAGAAGTAAAAACTGAAGTGCTGCCATCTGTTGGCCCAAAAGGGAAACGCAGACAACCACAGAACCATGACATGTAGTCATTCATGAGCTAATAAATAGACTTGACTATTCATGAGCTAAAGACTGTCCCTGGGTAACTTAATTAAACATTTTCCAATACTTTCAATTTTTAAGTAAACCGAAAGATGTATTTTCAGCAGATTCGTTGTGATGTGCAAACTTTTGCAATTTGACTTTACACTTTAAATATATTTTCTTCATAATTCCCAGGGAACTGCAGGAGTTTCCAAATGTTACAGAATATTCATATTCACATATGTGCTTGACACAGGTGTGTAGTGTAGCTTACACTTCCTATCTGTAAGATTCTCTGGTCTATCAGGAACTGGCCATCCGGTTGGCCATACTGCAATGAGGCTGTCCTGGGGAACGGAAGCACTGGGAAAAAAGCAGAATCACAAAAAATCACAAAACCAATCACAGTGCAGAGACAAGATCACTCTCCAAATTACACTGCAGAGAAAAGATCACACTCCCCAAATCACATTGCAGAGACAAGATCACAAGCACAAAATAACATTGCAGAGAGAAGATCACACTCTCCATATCACAGTGCAGAGACAAGATCACTCTTCAAATCACACTACAGAGACAAGATCACACTCTCTAAATCACACTACTGAGACAAGATCACACTCTCCAGATCACACTGCAAAGCAAAATCTGCATACAACATACAACACTTCAAACAACACCACACTCCCCAAATCACACTGCAGAGATAAGATCACAAGCACAAACTAACATTGCAGAGACAAGATCACACTCCCCAAATCACAGTCCAGAGACAAGATCACACTCCCCAAATCACAGTGCAGAGACAAGATCACACTCCCCAAATCACAGTGCAGAGACAAGATCACACTCCCCAAATCACAGTGCAGAGATTGGAGGTTCTGTATCAACTATACAACAAATGTATAAGAATGAACTACTGTAAAACTATTGTTGTATGATATTCAATACATTTATATAAAAAATAGACCATGTGAGATTGATGATTAAATGTGTTTTTTTCATGTCTCACTATAATGTCTCGATATCAACATAGGTGAAATACTGAAATATAATAACAATAGATTTTGGTCGTGACAACAATGGCAAGAAAGCCAACAAATGTTACTTAAATACTTATTTGTACAACTAAGTTGTAAAGCAGCGCTGAATCCATTCAATATTTATCTTACCGTTGTAATATGTGTCGGGAAACTGATTGGGATCTACGACAAATTGCGGTAGCTTGAAATTAAGCAGCGCGATTAAAAACAGCCAACGCCAATTAAATGGCATTTTGGCTGTTTTGGCTGCAGCCTGTGTTTAAAATTAAGATGTAACCTATAAACTCACTAGATCAGAGGGAAAATGAACACAATCTGTATATAAAAAAGCGCACTCATGAACTAACGGCTGGATTCTGGAAACGTGTTTAAATATAAAACCGGCGCAGAACCTGTTCTTTCGAATTCGAATTATGACCCAATGCAGTTTATTATGAGTTGTCAAAAGCGTCACAGAGGGATCCACAAGTAGCTGAGATTGCCTACTTGCCTTCATACATGAATACTTGTTTGTTTTTAAAAAATAAAATATAAAGTTTTGTTGTAATTCAGGTTCGAAAAGCAGGATACGCAACGAGAAACACGGCTACAAATGTTTCATTGTCCATTATGAAAATCAGAGGAAATTTCTGTATTTAAAAATATGGATTCAATTTTTTTTTATTTTATGGTTCTGTTAACAGAGATACAGTCACATAAACCCTTTACTTAAAAAAAGGAACCGGGTCTGAACTATATATACACACATGCAGTGGGAAGATGGGCACGGCATCTGCTGTCCTGACTGCAGTGGGAAGATGGGCAGGGCTCCTGCTGTCCTGACTGCAATGGGAAGATGGGCAGGGTTTCTGCTGTTCTGACTGCAGTGGGAAGATGGGCAAGGCTTCTGCTGTCCTGACTTCAGTGGGAAGATGGGTAGGGTTTCTGCAGTCCTGACAGCAGTCAGAAGCTCAGTCCACCACCAGGGGTCAGAACAGACTGGAGATGTGAACTGGAAGATAGAGTATGAGAGGAGATAACAGAAACAAGAGACTTGGTAAAGAGAGAGAAGAGGAGAGGATGCAGAAAGAGATAAGGGGGAGGGGTACTGAGTTGGGAATGGGGGAGGGTTGTCTGGGAAGAGGATTGACTAATGTGTTTGACGACTCCATCTTGAAGGATTTGTAAATATCAGCAACCTTCCTGTAGAAGAAGCGGCAAAGTTGGGATACATATGGCTCCCCCACCCAGCGAGAAAGATGATGAGGGAGGCAAAGAAGAGCCCAAGGATCACAGTTTGAATTTAGTTTCTTTTTGAGATCCCCAAGTCTCATATTCAACCATACAATCACACCGTCATACCAACAGGCTCTTTGGAAATTCTGCACAAACAAAGGCCATAGTGAGAGCAATTGTGTAAATCAATTGTCTGGTTTGACCAAAATTGAGCCTTTTGGTCATGAACAGAAGCTTGGCAAAGTAAGAATCAACTGCCTCAGAAATCATACTGTAACCACACTATTTCTGCAACTTTTAATGTCACATATAACCCTGAAGTTTATAATGTAACTCTGTTTGAATTCTAAATGATGTGTGGAATATTATTTAAAGAAATATTATTCACAAATTGATTATCAATCAAATCAATCAAATTTTATTTGTATAGCATATTTTACTGCAGTTGTCACAATATGCTTTATAGACAACACTGGCCTAAACCCCCACAGGAGCAAGCCTAAGGCAAGGAAAAATTCCCTGTGGCAGATGGGAAGAAACCTTGGAAGGAGCCAGGCTCAAGGGGGAAACCCATCCTCCTCTGGTCGGCTCAGGGTGCCGTCTGGTGACCAACATGTCAGTCAGTTATATGTTGGCTGAGGTGTAATGTGCAATAGAAATATGCATCACTCCCGCATGCCCAGCTGAACTACGCTGACCTGAAGAAAGCTGTGAAAGTTACACATTTAACTGTGACACTGAGCAGCTCTCAGAGCGGCTGCCATCCCCTCTGAAATCGCAGAGTATCCTAACCCAAACACAGCTGCAGGAAGCTGCAACGGTTACCATGTGCATCTGCATTTTAGTGCCATGCTCCTCTCTCCTCTGCTCGAGATACAGACAGAGCAGCAGGTTGGAGACGCTCGCGTGGTTTCTGTACTCTGATCACGTGCTCATGAAGGGAAGCTAATGAGCCGCAGCGTCCGCTATATTGGTACTTAAATTTTTTGTTTAGAGGGGGTAATCAGAGAAGTATGACATGCCTGTGTATTTTATAACCGTTCTGCAGCTTTCCCCCATACGCCAGAACACATGTGTGATGCAGCACTTTCTTCCTCTGGAGAAATGTGAAAGTCCGTATATTTGTGTTTATAGTTAGGTAAACAGCTAGGTGTCCATTCCATGTCAGGGAGCTTATAAAAAATAAAGGTTATCTCAATAAGTTATTATTTAAGTGCGTTAAATCAACGTTTATTGTGTTGTATACATTTTATTGATTCCTATTAGAAATGTTTCATAACATGCATTAATGACTGCAGCACTGTTTCAATCCAGAGGTCTCCTGTACACGAGCGTTATACATCAGCCCTGAACCAGGAGTGACCGCTGTCCATTGAGCACCACATGTCAACAGAACCTTAGGGCACTTTAAAACTATATGATCCTTATGTCGGCATTTGAACGGATACTGCTTTAAAGCAACATCGGTTCAGAAAGAACTGCAAATGTGATGAACTTCCAAAGACACTGCTATTATGTTAGCATGAGCGATAGCACAGTATAATGAGTCGAACAGGTCTTGTAACCCAAAAGTCACAGGTTTGATTCCCGTGTAGGACACAGCCGTTGTAGCCTTGAGCAAGGTACCTAGCCTGCATTGTTTCAGTATAGGTCCAGCTGTATAAATGGATCCAATGTAGTTGCAATGTAAAAGCTGTGTAAGTCGCTCTGGATCAATTATTTAAGATCAAATTAAATTCAGCTATTCTCATTTTTTATTTATGATGGCCTATTTATTTTTCATATGTAATTACTCTTAGTTATCATCAAAAACTTCATCATGCAAGGACAGAAATACCACAATAACATTTTTAATGACCTGTAATGTAATGTAATGATAATGGTAATACGCTATTACAAGCAATATCAAAATGACAATGTAGTCAAAATAATATGGTGGAATCAGCATGATATAGCATCAAGAGAGACAAATGCCAGCTTTAGCCTACTATTTTATTCATATTTATTTGTCACAATTCATCACCATGAAGAATGAAGACAAGAAAGTTATGACTGGTAACACTGTTATTACAGTAATACTATTAACAGTAATTATATAAAAATAATATAATAAAAACAATCAAGCCCTCAGCTTCTCTGTCCACATTCAGCTCACCATTCCTGTTCGGTTTCTCCTTCTCACACTTGGATTAGATTGTGTTGTTCACCATAGTGGAAGGTGCTATAACTGACCTATTGGGGATGTTACATTACACATATGTTTATTTTTTTCATTTATTTCATATGTTAACAAAATAAAGAAGGAACAAAAAAGAACACACTTTAAAGTCCATTTAATTTAATACTAATACAAGCAAACACATGAAATGCATGTTGAACATGTTGCAGAGTCTCCGCTGTTTAGGCTGTATGTAAGCTTGCGACGAGTTTACTACATAATATATAAAGTTCAACGTAGAACCTGAAACAAACATACAGCAATGAAAGCAGACTGACTTAGACAAAGATCACAAGTGCAGCTCTGGTGAATCAGAACCTCAGATATATTATACAGATCCTGCACTCTAAAGGCACGACTGTGGGCGCAGTCCGTACAGCGCTATCCACAAGCTCAACGCGAGCCGCGACATCGGCGGATCGAATCCGACCGCAGACCTTTGTCGCACCTCTCTCTCCTAATTATTCCTGTCTCTCTACACTATCCTATCCAAATAAAGCTGAAAAAACCCCCCAAAAAAGGCACGACTGCTTCATTCCCAAAACTCACTGAGTGTCCCCATGACTGCAGCCCCAATCAGGATTTCCCCTCCTGCAAGCTGAGAAACATCACATTGAAAAATAATCCTGAGCTCTCAAACGTTCTTCATTCCACATGAGCACACTGATCCAGCTTCTGTGTGAAGGTTTTATAAGTCAACTTCCACATTCTCTTCAGTGTATTTGACAGCTGCTTCATTAGGCGACCCTGCACATCAACAAACATGTATAAACACAACAGAGGGAGAGAACTGTGAGTGAGAATTAACAGTTCTGCAGCCTGAAATCTGAAAAACACGTTGTTTTTAGATGTGTTCCCCTGTAAAATGACATCACCTGGTTTCCGGCACCATTTCACACACAGTATAATGGAGGCCAGCAGCAGAGGAGCAGCTCCCAGACCGAATACCAGTCTACCTGTGGAGAGACACAGAGATGAGAGATATGTGGAGGATATAAACCTGTGCATATACAAGAATATATAGGCGTGACACGGTGGTAATCGGAACCCATGAAGTGGTTAATATCTCTTATACTATGGCTACAACTAAAATGCGTGGGAAAATGTAAATGAAAAGGTATTTTTAAAGACATTTTATTAATTACAAAGCTAACCCCATTATGTACACATCTGCCACTTCACTAAATATGGTTTCTTTGATAATGATAAACCAGTGTTTCGCTTTTCTTATGTATGCAGAGTAGTCTCACTATCAGCCATCAAAAATATAAGAAAAGAGAAAAGACATTAAACAATGAAAAACAAAGTTCACAACTATTGTCATGGTGCATTTAGCAACTGGTATAGTAGGAAAACAGTCAGCTGTATCATATATTCTAATCCACATAACTACTATACGTTAATATCTCCAAGCTTAATAAATGCTGCACCCCTGACCACAAAAATGTGACATGTGTTGAAACTGAGATATTTTTTGGATAAAAAACGCTTTCTATCTTTCTATCTATCATTTAAACTCAGCGATTGATTTTTTTTTTAATAACGTGGTGTGAAGTTGCCTTTTATTTCAGGATTTCTAAGTCAACAAATTGAAAGTTTTCGCGTAGTGATTTAGAACCATAATGAGGCAAAATTACCCACATTGCCATGCCTATACACAAACACGAATGAAACGATTGGTTGTCAACCAATCGGAATTAAATATTTGTCCAAGCCATATTATATATTGTTATACTGTTTGTACAGTTTTATATATAATTTGAAAGCCTACCTGAGACTCACCTGCAACAGTCAGAGTGATGGAGTCGCTGCGCTGTGATGTTACATTTCTCCCCTCCAGCCTCCTCTCACACCAGTACTGCCCCTGGTGAGACCCAACAGCACCAGGGATGGTTACACTGTACTCTTTAGAGAGAGATGTGGCTGTCTGGTTATGGTCTCTGTACCAGAAATATGTCCAGTTTCTGTAGGAGTCCACCTCACACCTCAGTGTGACGGTCTCTCCATTGTATAGTGGGCGCCATTTTGACTTCACGATCAGAGTGGCTTTAGGCAGGGCTGAGGAAAGGAGACAGACTGGGTCACAGTTTCTTCTGTCAGAATGTAGATGTGACTGAGGAGGAAACAGTTGTGCATAAATTGCAAGGAAAAAGAACTATGGCAGAAATATAAATTTTCTTTGACTCTATAGGTGGTCCTGCACAATATTCCATGAATATTCAAATTTTAAGCATTTCACCCAAAATAAATTATATATGTGAAATAATAAACCAAATATTTTTATTCTCTATAGTGTGAGCATAAGTTGAGTTTCATTGAAATTTGGATAATTACACAAAGCCTCCAGCACTGTTGAATTCATCAGAATGCCAATAACATAATGGTGTGGAATGTTTTCATGACACAAATTAGGCCCCATAATAACTGACCATCATTTGAGTGCCGGAGATTACTTGAGTATCGTATCTGACCATGTGCATCCCTTTATGACTACAGTCTACCTGTATTCAAGTGGATACTTCCAGCAGGTAATGCATCTTTTCACAAAGCTCATGTCTCCTCTAGCTGATTCAACAAACAAGATGACAACTTAATTTTATTCCAATGACATGCACAGTACCCAGATCTGAATCCAATAGACCATGTGACATATCCAAATTGAAAGCATACCTGAGACTCACCTACAGTCAGAGTGATGGAGTCGCTGTGCTGTGATGTCACTTCTCTCCCCTCCAGCCTTCCCTCACACCAGTACTGCCCCTGGTCAGACCCAGCAGCACCAGAGATGGTGAGTCTGTTACCAGTCACACTGTGACCAGCAGTCTGAGACACAGCCATCTGGGTCTGGTCTTTGTACCAGGAATAAGTCCAGTTGCTGTAGGAGTCCACCTCACACCTCAGGGTGACGGTCTCTCCATTGTACAGTGGGTGCCATTTTGGCTCTACAGTCAGAGTGGGTTTAGGCAGGGCTGTGGAAAGGAGACAGAGTGGCTCACAGTTTCTTCTGTCAGAATGTAGATGTGACTGAGGAGGAAACAGTTGTGTATAAAATGCAAGGGAAAAATAACCATGTCAGAAAGATTAATTATCTTTGAATCAATAGGTGGTCCTGTGCAATATTGCATGAAATATAAATATTTGAAGAATAACTTCAAAAGTAAATTATATATGTGAAATCATTCACAGAATATTTTTATTCTCTATAGTGTGAGCATAAGTTGAATATCATTGAAATTAAGACTAATTATACAAAGCCTCTAGCACTGCTGAGTTCATTAGAATCCCAAAAACATGTATGAAATTTACAGAGAGTGGTGCAATAAACAATGAAATCCAGTGAGTAGCAGTTCAACGGGTGAAAATACCTTATTAATGAGAGCGTTGGCGTAGAATGGGCAGACTCATTCAAGCTAGCAGGAAGGCCACAAATGGTCAAAAAACAGCTATTTACAACAGTGTGGCGCAGAAGGGCATCCCTGAATACACAACCCAAAACTAAACAATTAAAGAATGGATAAATGTCTGGTCTGATGAATCTCATTTCCTGCGACGACACGTACGTAGATGGTGGGTCTGAATTTGGCAAAACAGGATGAATCCATACTGCATAAAAATCCCATCCTGCTTTGTGTCAGCAGTAACGGCTGGTAGTGGTAGTGTAATGGTGCATTTATGTGACACACATTAGGCCCCTTAATACCAACTGACCATCAATTGAGTGCCAGAACATACTTAAGCATTGGAGCGGACCATGTGCATCCCTATATGACCACAGTCTACCTTATATCAAGTTGATACTTCCAGCAGGTAATGTGCCTTGTCACAAAGCACACGTCACCTCTAGCTGGTTCAACAAACAAGACGGCAACTTCATTTTACTCCAATGACCTGCACAGTCCCCAGATCTGAATCCAATAGAGCATGTGACATATCCATATTGAAAGCGTACCTCAGACTCACCTGCAACAGTCAGATTGATGGATTCGCTGCGCTGTGATGTCACATTTCTCCCCTCCAGCTTCCCCTCACACCAGTACTGCCCCTGGTCAGATCCAGCAGCACCAGGGATGGTGAGTCTGTTACCAGTTACACTGTGACCAACAGTCTGAGACACAGCCATCTGGGTCTGGTCTTTGTACCAGGAATATGTCCAGTTGCTGTAGGAGTCCACCTCACACCTCAGGGTGACGATCTCTCCATTGTACAGTGGGCGCCATTTTGGCTCTACCATCAGAGTGGCTTTAGGCAGTGCTGTAGAAACAGCCAGACTGGGTCACAGTTCTGTTGTCATGCCAGTTTTTTATGACTATGGAAAAAACAAATCACCCTAAATGAAGGACAAAAACCAGGGCAGCTGCATTCCTATTTTCAATGATATTAAGAGAAGATATTCAAAAATCAGAAATGAAAATGCTGTAATCCTGATCGCAATGGTACAAGAATTAAACTAAGGAACAGGACCCCAGAATCATCACAGCAGTTGGACCAAGTGCATTATGGGAATGTTCCAGTTTTGCACACTGAATAATGCCTGTCAGCACTCAACTGATACCTGTATGTGGGTGGGGTAACTATACTCTGTGTTCCAATCAGCACTCACCTGATACCTGTATGTGGGTGGGGTAACTATAATCTGTGTACCAGACTGGGTCTCCCCCCTGTGTGTGTAAGAGCAGCAGCTCTGAGGGTGTACCAGCCTTTAGATGTTCTGGAAATATGGTCAATGTCATGTGATCCAGGTCCTTTTTACCAGTAATAATCCCAGCCAGCTGAAGTCATTGTAACCTTACAAGAGAGACTTGTTCTCTTGCATATAACTGCCTGTGTGGAGAGACAGTCAGGACAGGCGGGGGTATCTATATAACAGAGAGAACAGACTGAATCTCTCCCCCAGGTTCCTAATAATGGCATCATCAAACGCACAGTGCAAACTGGCTTTAATCTGTGATACAGTAGAACATGGTTTGCTTATCCATGTACTGTGAAAGCATGTGACTATCTGAGAATGGGTGTGGGAGAGGCTGTGAAGACAGACAGACTGTGTCACAGCTCTAACCGCTCATTACATTACATTACATTACATTACATTAAAGGCATTAGCAGATACTCATACCCAGAGCAATTTACTCAACTTTTACATACAACTTTGCTAGTGGAGTGTAGACATGACTACAGAGGCACAGGCATGCTCTGATTGGGGTTGAGACAAAGAGCTAAAGCAGTAGGTTCTCTCATTCTATCATAACAGATAGAAAAGGCTACATTCCATGGATTAAAACATACAGAAGCTCAAATATTAACAATTCAAACAGTGTGTCAGTCAGAAACTCAACTCAATTGGTGGTATACCCAGCCCATTTAAATGAAAATAAGTTAATTTCATATTTGCCTGTTATAAATGAACTGGTAAGGGAAGCACCGTGTGCACTGGGGAAGATTGAATAAATGTGTTAAATATGGTCTCTCTCTGGGACGAGTGAGACCACCAGTGTTCAGCTGCTGACCAGTTTTGACTCACCTGACACGTTCAGTCTGACAGGATCACTCCTGTCTTCAGCATCACAGCAGTATACACCACTGTGGGCTTCAGTAACAGGTGTGATGGTGTAGATGTTATCCTGGGATGTGTGCTTATTCACCCAAATATTTGATTCATTTCTGGACCACATGAATCCATAATGTCTATATGGCCGTCCCGAACACCTGAGAGTGACGGTCTCTCCAGTGAAGAACAGGGGCCAGTTAGGCTGCAGAGTCAGTACATCCTTTGGCCTCCCTGTACAAACAGTGCATGCACTACATCAGTACATCTGTTTAAAGACTCATGACATGTTTATAGTGTCCTGATTAATGCTGTGACTTCATTTGTTTTGAACCATAAAGTTCTGCTTCTCTTTGTAATCTCTGTATCACCCCCTATTGTAGGACATGCCTCGAGTTTCACAGAATAATATTTCTACATTACCGTCCACATATGCAGTCAAATTAATCACATCATAATGCTGTGAGACAGTCTTATTGTGACGCTTGACATTCTGTTATCAATCATAAGTTTCACTAAACTGTCTGAATAAGGTTTTTCTCTGTTAAATTATCAGGTAACAGAAGGTGGGGTTTGTTTTAAAATCTAGTAACACTCACCCAGTCTTGTCATTAGACTCAGCACTGTAAAAAAAAAAAAGAAAGACAGGAATCATTGACATCATCATCGAAATGGCCAAAGAAATGCAGTAAGTGCAAGAAAAATACAAAACCATAAATATGTTCCAAATAAAGCCTAAATACATCCCCATTATTGCTGTTTGCCTTCAAGATGTCGTCCATGCAGTACTTTGGAAGTTGGGTAAACTCAGGTCCACCAGTCAGTGTTTGAGCTCGGCAATGATCAGTTTGAATGGAGCGTATATCTGTTTGTGTGAACATATTTGAAGCCTTTACAAGTTCTGTAAAGGCTACACTGAAAGCTCTGGTTAAAAAGCCAGTTACATATCACCACTGACATGTTATTAAGTACAATTGTTTTACCGTTTATCTTGTAATTTTTGTTTTATTATTTTATTTGTAGCACAATATGCTACATTGGTACCTTTTGCGATTATTTATATTTTTTATTTTACTGCTAGAGTGTATTGATGCACACCAACCTTTTTATTCTAATTGAAAATTGCTGCTTGCACATATTATAAGTTTTCCCACTTTCCCACCTGCCAAGGGACTACTGAAGAAATTTAGTTATCAAGCTAATTCTGGGGCAGTTACTAACTGTCCAATGTCTCTTTCAAATAACAAATACATAAAATTGTATTTCTTCTTTCACAGAAAATGTTAGTGATCATTCAAGGTATGTTATCTACCGAAGCAAAAGCATACTTCTTCACTCATACTTTTCTTTTATTCCCATAACGCAGGTCATTCCAATGCGGCCCAAACGCTGTGGAGCATTTTAGTATTAGTGAGGTCAAATCCTACTTATTTATTTAAGCCTAATTTAACAAATGTGTTGTTGTTGTTTATTTTTCTTCAATCAAATGCAAATTTCACCACAAAATCATACTTGTCTGTTAAAAACTTTTACATTAAAAAACTGATTTGGTAGTACTCACAGATCAATGTGACCCCTCTATTTGCCTGCATGATTCAAGAGGAAGTTTAGTGCTTCAACTTCAGTGATCAAAAGAGCGATAAAAAAGAAATCCCTGGGCTATTGTATATACTGTACAGCACCTCTAATGCATTCTTTTTTATCTGCTTGTGTGAACAGCAAGTTGTGAAAAAATTCTTACAGACGCTCCCACCCTTCTACTTTATCACTGCTTTACCTTCCGCTTTTCTATAACTAAAATCAACTAAATATAAATATATATCTGCAGAAGACCACTGTTACATTTCCTGTCTACTGACAAATAGCCACCAACAACAGAAGCCAGAAAACCCACAGGCACTCACAATGCCAAACAGAGAAAAAACTATCCAAACTTGTATGTGAGTTGTGAAGGCTACATACAACTCTAAGTACCTGTATGAGTTGTACTGCAGTTGATGACAGATGAATCCTGTGAAGAACTGTGAAGGAGAACCCTAAAACTACGGTCAGTGATGTCACCTGCAGTCTTCAGAGGGCAGGGGTAAAGATATAGCAAGCCGCCAAATGCAGAAGACTCTGAGAGCAGAATTATAGAGGCTAAACAGCAAAATGCAAAACCTCACATCAACATCAAGAATCAAAAGGCCAGATTAGAATTTGCCAAAAAAACAAAGACAAGCCTGAAGAGTTTTCAAAAAGTTTTATGAACAGATGAGACAAGAAAATAAATAAATAAAGCCCAAAGCAATAGAAAACTCTAAGTGTGGAGGAAAGAACTTCTGCTTTTTAATTTTCATCTTTTTTTTTTTTTTTTACTTTTACACTGCTGAAAATAGGGGGACTCAACACAAAGACAGCAGTTTCTGTGAAATGGTAACACACATACCATGATATTAAAAGCTGACTATACTTTTGTCTCATATTCATATCCAAGTACCGTAAGCACAGAGAAAAATAACAAATTTCCCTCTACCATTACAACACTTTTGGGGGGTTCAGTTTGAGAGAGAAAAAACAAGGAAGTAGGTCCTGCACAGCAAACCAGCTTCATGTTTTCTTCTCTTCTTTTTTTATGAACTAAAGAAAAAGTGAAGAACTTCACTCGTTATCACAGGGAATTAGAGAGACTTTAGGGCAGCACCTTGCTTAAACGCACTGGTCCTCTGTGGAATGAAACACTGCATGGTCTAAAAAACATGACTGTGCCAGAGCTGACTGTGAATGTTGGACCCGCAGGACAGCTCACAATTGGCTAGAGTGAAGCCCTGGGTGTATGTGATTGGCTACTGTCCTGTCCAGAGGCTGTAGTGTGGTCCACAGAAAGGTGGCTTCAGTTTGTACTGTCCCATCACAACGTGACAGCTCCTCTGATTGGTCAGACTCAATAGTCAAGCATCAGGCTGGTTGCATTCATTTGAAAAGATGAGGATGCTTGTCTGTGCACTAAAAAACGTACGGAAGATTGTCTGTGTGCTTACAAACTTACACAGGATGGGGTGCTTGTCTGTGCTCCTTTAAACTTACAGTGCATGTCCCTCTTACATTTACTTGAAAATAGAAGCTATTGTAAAATCATTTGGCCAGCAGGTGGGGGCCTTGAGCAATAAAATAATACATTGAGTTTCTTAAAAAAATTAATAAATTAATACTTCACTAATTTGGCTCCTGCCTAATCTTTAGGGCACACTCTAGTATACAGAATTTTCTACTATCCGGCACCACTGATTCCCTGATGGTGGTGGAGAGTAGAGGTTCTACTATGATGACCTCTGCAAAAACAATGGCCAACAATGCCCAGTCAAAGCCCAACATCTGGCCACCATGCTCTGTCAGCTCAGAGACAGTCTAACTGGCTCCACCCTTCTTGCATATGCGGACTTCATGGCTGCTTGGCCACAGAATCATTTGTGTTCTGTCTGTTTCTCCAGGCTTGGGAGCTGATTAGCTGCAGCAGAAGAGCTGTGTTAGGTCATAGCTAAGGACCACTATGTAGGAAACTGAAGAGCAAATAGATAGAGGGGGTGGAGTTACTGCACTCTGAGCTCAGAATAAACTAAAGACTTCTCAAGAAACTGCTGCACTTCCTGTTCCAACTTCCCATAGCGCCTCCAGCCTGGTCCGGAGTTTTTCCAACGCCGCTGTACACTCTGGCTTCCAGGTTATGGCTTCTCCCCCCGTCTGCCGCCAGATATGCCCCTCGTCCAGATTAAAAGCACAACCAATCACAACACTGACACCACACAAAGGTGCTGTACCGAAGGTTAAAAGTATCTCGAGACACAACACAGACCTGGCCACCAAGAATAAATGAAAATAAAATTATCTGGCACACAAGGAATCTCCCCCCCGTCCCACCCCCCTGGGGGAATCTCTTTATCCTCACCGATCGTACATGCACCTTTAATTTTATACCCATTCTGCTCAACTAATTCTCTCAATGAACACCAGAGATCTCCTACCGCTCTGTCAGTCTACAAATGATTCTGTTCTGCCATCAGCATTCCACATGTGCGCCCAACCCCTATTACTCCCGTAGTTCCGGCCCAATAAATTTAGGAGACAGCGCTACTCCTGACGTACAGACACTCGTTTATTTTGTGGCATTTCTGTTGACCTGCTGAAAGGCAGAACCGGTGAACAGAAATTTGGTTATGTCCCAGAGAAAGACTAGCATTTCCCCACATTCACTGAAATGGGATTTTAGTAGGAGTTTACTGACACCTAGTGGTGAAAACATGCAAGCCTTTCACAACACAGACACGCACCTGACAGCATCTACCATTGCCAGGTATAATGGATATGAATGTTGCTCCAACTACCCAGATCTCACTGCACACACTATTGCCCCCAATATCCAATTACCTATGTTCTCACCTTATCCATTTTCAAAATTAAAAAATCTTCATTTCATCAGACAGTCAAGTGAGAACTAAATTCTCTTTTGTTGTGACAGCTTGGGGAATTAATGTATGTGGGGAAGTGAAGGTGTTCTGTAACCTCTCAGATGTAGGAGATCTGCTGGTGGTCAGATGTTCATGGCGCCTGGACCTGCAGGTGAGATAAACACCTGTGACCAATGACCATTCCACCACTGTCTGTGTTAATGTGTGGCTTTTGCCTTGTAACTACACCCTCCTACAAGACAGAAACAGAAGGTATGAGAGCATGGGGAGGCCACTAAACAAACAAATGAACAACACTGATTAATGAACTTAACTTAGACAATAACTTCATACCAACCTCTCTTTGTTTTAATGTTTAAGTCTCTATACCGGAGTGAGATGTCCTGCAGGGGGTTAATGCTGATGCTGTACTCATCTGTGACCGGGCGAGGTCAGCAGAGGCCATGTTTCACGGTCAGCCAAAACAGCAAATTTAAAAAATGGGCAAGATCAAGCCTGAGCCTCCCAATACACAATAAGTAAAGTAAAAAAACTGAAACAGTGATGATTAAATGGTTTATACTAGCCTGGTATCAACAGTTAAAGACGGGCTAAATAGGAATCTGTTAAAGCAAATAATCATGGAGTTTGTACAGATTATGGCCTGAGGTGTTAAATTAGCTGAGAAAATTAACAGCCTGTGTTTATTAAAATGCGGTGCAGAAGATCAGGGTCATCCATCCAGGCCCCCAAGTAGTGTCATAACAGGGGTTTTGACCAGGAGAGGTTCAGCTCTGGAGAAAAAATGTGCTGTGAATATTCCCTTTCCTCTGACATTATGCTTAAGTCACCCAATCCTCCTCCTGTTTTTCTCATCTGTGTCACTCCCTGGAGCTCCTGCCTATTCCCTTTCTCCTTTATTATGTTCTTTTCCTCTTCTTATTTCTTCTCTTCTTCCACTTCCCTCTGGATCTTTTTTTTTTTTTTTTTTTTTTTTTGTGAATATATTTTTATTGGGCATTTAACAAAAAAAAAAGACAGAACGGCATGACACTACACACACATACAAATATACATATATACATAAACATAAAGAAAAAAAAAGGGGGGGGGGATTCATACAATGTGGTTCACAAATTTTACAAGGCAAATCCATCAATATGATGCTATTGAAAGAGGGATGGCTCATATATACTGTATGTAAGTACTCCATTAAGGTAGTAGCTCCCCATAGACACTGTATATATTCTTTATACATAATGATCACACCATTATGCCACATGTGTAGCCTAGATTCAAGAGTAAAAATGAGAAATAAAATAAACACAGGCATACATATAACACACACACCCATATAAATAAAGGCCCCAACCTAAATTAAAGCCTTAATAAAATCAATCCCCTTGGTCCAATTATTCAAGGTCGTAGTTGAAGCCCCATGAAGCTTTGCAGTTGAGCGCTCAAGAATTAGGATGGACAAATAAAACCTCAGCCACACAGTCCCTCTATCACATTGAGGTTCGAACCAACCGTTAAGTATAGACTTCTTAGCTGCAGTTAATCCTGCCATAAAAAGACGCCTCTTTTGTAAGTTTCAAAACAATGTTTGAGTTGTCTCCAAGAAGTAGTAAGGCTGGGGATAAGGGAAGCTTGACAGCTAACAGGTCTGATAGAGTTTGGGCCACCCGTTTCCAAAAGTCTAAAATAACAGGGCATTCCCAGAACATATGTAGAAAATAGCCCGGAATCCCAATGTTACATATCTTGCAGGAATTATCAGAAATGAGTTTCATTTGGTGGGCTCGATGAGGAGTGATATAAAATCTGTGGGCCAGTTTGTAATTAATCACCTGATGTGCCAGGTTCTTAGAGGAAATAAATACATTCTCCCAGATATTCTCCCAGTTAAGATTCACATTTAGTCGTTCAAATTCCCTATGCCACATCGTCCACCACACCTAAAGGTTTCAGTTTGGTCTTAATAAATTTATTGTACAAAAAAGATACTAAACCCGTGTGGTATTAGACAAGGTAAGGAACTTGTACAGAGTGTGTTCGCACAAAGGGGAGGTCAGGGGGACCCCGTTTGCACGTAGTGCTGAGCGGATCCTATGATAAAAGAAATAGGAGGTAGCAGGAAGAGAGAATGTTTCCTTAAGAGTCTGGAAAGTTTGTAGACAATTTTCATCAAACAAGTCGTCCAAAACATACACCTTGTTATTGGACCAAGGGGGAAAAATAAAGGGCTTGGAGCCTGATAATAAATTATAATTACGCCACAAGGGGGAGTTCTTATGTAATCTGCCTGGGATATCTAGGTATCTTTCCACTTGTTTCCAAATAGCCAATGAATTATCAATAATAGGACCCATACGTAAAGAAATTGTATTCTGCTTAAGACCAGAAAAGGGAAAGTCTTTAAGCCTATATGGGGATACTAGAGCCTCTTCAATAATACGCCAAGGAACCTCTGATAATGTACTATCCAACCATGTCCTAATGGGTCTTAGTTGAAAGGACCAAAAGTAAAGTTTGAAATTAGGGTAAGCTAGGCCACCTGCCGGTTTAGGGCGTTGAAGGGTTTCCAGACGTATTCTAGAACGTTTGTTATTCCAGATGAATTTTTTACAGATTGCATCTATGTCTTTGAAGAACTTTGGAGGGGGACTAAGGGGGATCATAGAAAACAAAAAATTTACCCGAGGAAGAATGTTCATTTTAATAACTGAGATCCTACCATGTAATGAGAGGTGCAAAGGGGACCATCTTGTGAGATCAAACTTGATTTTATCTAACATAACTGTGTAGTTATCCTTGCAAATTCTGTTAATGTTGGGGAATATCCTAATGCCTAGGTAAGTGAATCCGGAGGGTTGAATTTGAATAGGAATGGAAGATGAGAGGGATGATAAGCTGGCTATTGAGTTTAATGGCATTAGGATAGACTTCGACCAGTTAATTTTATAGCCAGAAAAGGAGCCAAATTGGTTGAATAATGTTAAAGCATGAGGAGCAGAGTTTGGAATATCAGATATGTACAATAATGTCATCTGCGTATAAGGAGATATGGTGGTGTGTATTATTAATGTATATGGGTTTTATGGAAGGGCTCTGCCTTACAGCTTGAGCGAGAGGTTCTAAAGATAACGCAAACAGCATTGGGGACAACGGACAACCTTGCCTGGTGCCTCTTTCAAGAGAAAATTGTTGGGATATCAAATGTCCCGTTTGTACACCGGCAGTAGGGTTGTCGTACAGGATTTGAATCATATGTATAAACCGATCATTAAAACCAAAACGCTTCAGTACTGCCCACAAATATCCCCACTCCAAGCGATCAAACGCTTTTTCAGCATCCAATGATATCAATCCGCAGGATGTGTTTGAGGTAGAAGTTGAGTCTATAATATGGAACAGTCTTCGAAGATTGTCAGCTGCTAATCTGCCCTTGATAAAGCCGGTCTGGTCCTGGTGTACCAGACTGGTGATAACGGTCTCTAATCTCCTTGCTATAGCCTTAGCATATATTTTCAGATCTGAATTCAAAAGTGCTAATGGTCTATAGCTGGAGCATTCTAATGGGTCCTTGCCACTTTTCAATAACAGTGAGATAAGGGCAGTCTTCTGATCTCTATGAAACGTTCCAATTTCAAGAGAGTATTCAATAGATTTAAGTAATAGCGGGCCAACCAAGTCCCATAGTGCCACCAATAACTCTGGGGGTATGCCATCAAGACCAGGGGCTTTATGCTTTTGCATTGAACAAGCGGCAAATTTCAGTTCCTCTAAAGTAATAGGGGCATCTAAAAGGTCAGCTTGGGGCTTTGATAGAGCGGGAAGATTCAGTGGGTCCAAAAATGTGTCAATGTCCTCTGTGTAACTGGCTGATTTTTCTGATTTGTAGAGTTTAGTGTAAAAACTTTTGAAAATATCATTGACTTGGGTGGGGTGCATGTGCATATCACCCAGTTCATCCCTGATCACATCGATTGTGGATAGACGCTCCGATTGTTTAAGTCTTAAGGATAATAATCTACTTGGTCGCTCAGAATTTTCATAATAAAGTTGTCTGGTTTTTAAGAGTAAGAATTCTGCTTTCACGCTTGTGATATCCTGAAACTCTGCTTTAAGAGAATTTAAGGATTGTGATCTGTCCTCATCAAAACTTTGTTTTTGAAGGGTCTCTAACTCACAAATTGATTTCTCCAAAATGACCATCTTCTCCCTGCGATTTTTAGACAAGCTAGAGGCGAAAGAGATACTGCTACCACGGATAAAGCACTTTGTAGCTTCCCACAATGTGTGAGGAGACACATCAGGAGTATCATTCAAACGAATGAATAGTTTAAGTTCTTGAATGATAGAGAGCATAAATTGTTCATTTTTAAGAAGAAATACATTAAAACGCCATCTTTTGGATCGGGGAATAGTTGGAATGAGGGACAAAGTGAGCAGCACGGGAGCGTGATCAGATAATAGCATAGGAAGGATCTCAGTAGCAGTAACATATTTCAAACAACTGGACGAAACAAAAATATAATCAATTCGTGAATATGTTTTATGGCGACCGGAAAAAAAGGTAAAATCCTTTACCCCAGGGTTTCTAAGGCGCCAGGGATCCACAATATTCAAATCACACATAAAATTATGGAGGTAGGATAAGGAGGGGGGAATTCTGAGTTGAGGAGATTGATGCGATTTATCTAGGGTAGGGTCAACAGTCAAATAAAATCTCCCCCTAAAACAAGCTTAGTATCACCAAACTGAAGTAATTCCAATTTTGCATAATCAAAGAATGTCTGATCAAAATCATTAGGGCCATACAGGGAGGCAAAGCAAAATCTGTTATTATTGAGTGTGAGATAAGCATAGCAAAACCTTCCCTCTGAGTCCCCTCCAGTGTTATGGAGAGTTAGGCTGAGTTTCCTATTGACTAGGATTAAAACTCCCTTTGTTTTATTTGTAGCACATGAACTTGCTAAGACTTTGAAATGCTTATTTTGAAATCTGTGTACATCAACTGATTTTAAATGGGTCTCCTGTATGAACGCAATTTGAATTTTCTTACGGTGTAGGAGATCAAGACATTTGGCTCGCTTGATGGGTCCATTTCCACCATTAAATATTCCACGATACTGCTGTGTAATCAGCCATCATCTATAATAACATGCTGTATAAAAAAAGGTCGAGCCAGAAAGTATAATGATGGATCAGCAGGACAAAATAAATACCCCCCTGGGTATACGTAGATCATATGTGTAATGTCGAACATGGAACAAATAGAACAAAAAGATAAAAAGTAAAAAAAAAGAAAAAAAGAAAGAAAAATTAGCCAGTCGGCCAAGGCACATAAGGAACATCCTTGCTATGACGGGCAAAACAATAACCTCAGTACTTCTTTGGATCGAACTAAGAGGTTAGTCCACGCTTCCAAAATCCATATAGATTTAAGTATGACAATTTACAGTTGTTAATTCGTATCAAACGCCTATGGCAGAGAAAAATAAAATGTTATGTGGTTACCCAATAGCCACTAGAGGTCAACATAACGCCAGGAGTATATTCACAGTCGAGAGGGAGCGTAAGGAGGAATGGTTTCCTAACTACGTATTAAATTCACTTCGTTAACTATGCTGTATGTTGCACTTAAACAACCAAATGTGAGAGATAATAAAAACAAAGAGCATCCCTCTTTACAAATACTCGGTGATATACTACATATGGGTACCAACTAACAATAAAGGATAGCGTTAAGGGAATAAGAGCAAAGCTATCTCCGTATTGAATGATTAAGTACTTAAAGATTATTTTTAAATGATGAACCGTTCTTTGAGTCATTGATAAAACAGGCGGCGTGAAGGCTTACACTAGAAATGAAGGAACCGTTGTTTGTAATTACAGACAGCTTAAAGAACCGATGTTTATAACATGTTCCCAATTGTAGGTTCGCAAAGTAGCTATGAACTAAACAGTCTTACCACATTATGCACCAGTTAATCTGTCCGTGTATGAGAAATTGAACCGCCACAAGGCCAATTATCTTCCGAAATAAGAGAGTGCATACTATATGGCATTAAAAGAGGTAGTCAAGAAAGCCTGCCCATGGCAAACTAAGAGCAATTCACAGTCCATCCTTGATCAGCCCTTATAGGCCTGCAGATTGCTAATATGATATAGCAGTAGTTGATTTAAAGTGCATGAGCAGCCTCACAGCTCTCGAACGAAGCGATCCGCGTCCTCTGGAGACTTCAGTTCAGTTGTGTGGTTGTTGTGAGTTACCTTCAGGGTGGCAGGGTACAGCAAGAAGTGTGGAATAGCCTTCTGACGGAGAACGGCCATGTATGGGGCAAAGGCTCTACGGTGCTCCGATGTATATCTTGAGTAATCTGGGAAAAAAAGCAGCCGAGTCTGTCCGTAAGTTGGGTTAGCTCCGGGTTCCCTGTACGCTTGCAAAATGGCCTGTCTGTCCGTGTAACGAAGTAGTTTAAAAATAAATGTGCGAGGTTTCCCTTGACCGCTGCCATTTTGGTTCTTCGGACCATAAATGCGGTGAGCTCTCTCTATTTCTATCGGACCCCTGTCAGCAAGAGATGGAAACCATTTAGGCAGATTTGTTTGAAGAAAGGCGATGGCGTTTCCACCCTCGGCACTCTCAGGGAGATTCACCAGCCGTAAATTAGAGCGTCTATTACGGTCTTCAATTTCAGCCAGAGACTTGGTGAGATTGGTACGTTCCTTTTCATTTTTCACTATTCTGTCCCTGTCCTGCCTCTGTGCGGCCTGGATAATATCAGTGCGCTTAGAGACGGTTACAAGTGTGGTGTTAATGGTTTCCA
>CM045884.1:59618279-59683096 GCA_025169545.1 Anguilla japonica
CTGTTGTCATGCCAGAATATTTATGACTATGGAGAAATCAAATCACCCTAAATGAAGGACAAAATCCAGGGCAGCTGCATTCCTATTTTCAATGATATTTAGAGAAGATATTCAAAAATCAGAAATGAAAAAGCTCTAATCCTGATCGAATTGGTACAAGAATTAAACTAAGGAACAGGATCCCAGAGTCATCACAGCTGTTGGACCCAGTGCATTATGGGAATGTGCCAATTTTGCACAATAATGCCTGTCAGCACTCACCTGATACCTGTATGTGGGTGGGGTAACTATACTCTGTGTACCAGACTGGGTCTCCCCCCTGTGTGTGTAAGTGCAGCAGCACTGAGGATGTACAAGCCTTTAGATGTTCTGGAAATATGGGCAATGTCATTTGATCCAGTTCCTTTTTACCAGTAATAGTCCCAGCCAGCTGAAGTCACTGTAACCTGACAAGAGAGACTGACATGTTCTCTTGCATATAACTGCCTGTGTGGAGAGACAGTCAGGACAGGTGGGGTTTCTCTTTAACAGAGAGAACAGACTGAATCTCTCCCCCAGGTTCCTAATAATGGAATAATCAAACATACAGTGCAAAATGGCTTTAATCTGTGATACAGTAGAACATGGTTCACTCAACCATGTACTGTCAAAGCATGTGACTATCTCAGAATGGGTGTGGGCGAGGCTGTGAAGACGGACAGATCGTGTCATAGCTCTAACTGCTCATTACATTACATTACAGGCATTAGCAGATGGTTCTACCCAGAGCAATTTACACAACTTGTACATACAACTTTGCTAGTGGAGTGTAGACATGACTACAGAGGAACAGGCATGCTCTGATTGGGGTTGAAACAAAGAGCTAAAGCAGTAGGTTCTCTCATTCTATCATAACAGATAGAAAAGGCTACATTCTACGAATTAAAACATACAGAAGCTCAAATATTAACAATACAAACAGTGTGACAGGCAGAAACTCAACTCAATTGGTGGTATACCCAGCCCATTTTAGTGAAAATATGTTAATTTTATATTTGCCTGTAATAAATGAACTGGTACGGGAAGCACAATGTGCACTGGGGAAGACTGAATAAATGTGTTAAATATGGTCTCTCTGTGGGATGAGTGAGACCACCAGTGTTCAGCTGCTGACCAGTTTTGACTCACCTGACACGTTCAGTCTGACAGGACCACTTTCGGATTCACCAGAACACCTGTATACACCACTGTGGGCTTCAGTAACAGGTGCGATGGTGTAGATGTTATCCTTGGATGTGTGCATTGAAACAAGAGTATTTGATTCATTTTTGGACCACGAGAATCCATGATGTTTGAATGGCCGTACCAAACACCTGAGAGTGACGGTCTCTCCAGTGAAGAACAGGGGCCAGTTAGGCTGCAGAGTCAGTACAGCTTTTAGACTCCCTGTACAAACAGTGCATGCACTACGTCAGTACATGTGTTTAAATACTCATGACATGTTTATAGTGTCCTGATTAATGCCTCAGCTCCATTAGTTTAGAACAGTAATGAACTGCTTCTGTTTGTGATCTCTGTATCACCCCCTACTGTAGGACATGACATTCTGTTATCAATCATAAGTTTCACTAAACTGTCTGAATAAGGTTATTCTCTGATAAATTATCAGGTAACAGAAGGTGGGGTTTGTTTTAAAATCTAGTAACACTCACCCAGTCTTGTCATTAGACTCAGCACTGTAAAGAAAAAGAAAAAAAGACAGGAATCATTGACATCATCATCAAAAAGGCCAAATAAATGCAAGAAGTGTAAGAAATATACAAAGCTATAAATATGTTCCAAATAAAGTCTAAATACATCCCCATCATTTGATTTCAAGCTGTTTGATTTCAAGATGTCATTCATGTAGTACTTTGGAAGTTGGGTAAACTCAGGTCCACCAGTCAGTATTTGAGTTCAACAATGATCAGTTTGAATGGAGAGTATATCTGTTTGTGTGAGCATATTTGAAGCCTTTACATGTTCTGTTCAAAAATACACAGAAAGTTTTGGTTAAAAAGCCAGTTACATATCACCACTGTCATATTATTAAGTGCAATTGTTTTACCTTTTATCATGTAATTTATTGATTTATTATTTTATTTGTAGTACAGTATGCTACATTGGTACCTTTTGCGATTATTTATATTTTTTATTTAACTGTTAGAGTGTATTGATCCGCACCAACCTTTTTATTCTAATTACAAATTGCTGCTTGTACATATTTTTTGTAAATTTTCCCACTTTCCCACCTGCCAAGGGACTACTGATGAAATTTAGTTATCAAGCTAATTCTGGGGCTGTTACTAACTGTCCAATGTCTCTTTCAAATAACAAATAAATAAAATTGCATTTCTTCTTTCAAAAAAAATTGGTTAGTGATCATTCAAGGTATGTTATCTACTGAACCAAAAGCATACTTCTTCACTCATTCTTTTCTTCTTTTCCCATAACGCAGGTCATTCCAATGCAGCCCAAACGCTGTAGATCATTTTAGTATTAGTGAGGTCAAATAATACTTATTTATTTAAGCATAACTTAACAAATATGTTGTTGTTGTTTTTTGTTTCAATCAAATGCAAATTTCTCCACAAAAACATATTTGTCTGTTAAAAACTTTTACATTATAAAACTGATTCGGTAGTACTCACATATCAACGTGACCCCTCTGTTTGCCTGCATGATTCAAGAGGAAGTTTAAGGCTTCAACTTCACTGGTCAAAAGAGCCATAAAAATAACCCTGGCCTTTTATATATACTGTACAGCACCTCTAATGCATTCTTTTCTTATCTGCTTGTGTGAACAGCAAGTTGCGAAAAAATTCTCACAGAAGCTCCCACCCTTCTACTTCATCACTGCTTTACCTTCCGCTCTATACTGGCAAAAAGCCACCAACAACAGAAGCCATAAAACCCACAGGAACTCACAGTGTCAAAAAGAGAATAAACTATCCAAACTTTTATGTGAGTTGTGTAGGATACAGACAACTCTAAGTACCTGTATGAGTTGTACTGCAGTTGATGACAGATTAATCCTGTGACGAGTTGTGAAGGAGAACCCTAAAACTACTGTCAGTGATGTCACCAGCAGTCTCCAGAGGGCAGGGGTAAAAATATAGCAAGCCGCCAAATGCAGAAGACTCTGAGAGCACAATTATAGAGGCTAAACAGCAAAATGCAAAACCTCACATCAACGTCAAGAATCAAAAGGCCAAAAAATACAGAGGCAATCCAGAAGACTTTTGAAACAGTTTTATGAACAGATGAGACAAAAAAATAAAAATAAATAAAAACCAAAGCAATGGAAAGCTGAAAGTCTGGAGGACAGAACTTCTGCTTTTTAATTTTAATTTTTTTATTTTATTTTTACACAGATCTTCTCTGATGTCTCTCTCATGCTGCTAAAGCCTCCTGTTCCTCTCCTCCTCCATGCTGTCAGTCTTCTGCAGGAGCTGTGTGATCTGGGTGTGGTCAGCCCTGTTCTCATTGCTTAACATGTGACGTCCTCCTGAAGCTCACAGCCATGCTGCACAAACATCTCTAAACATCTCCTTTCCTATCTGTATCCATGTGTGAGCAATAACTGTTCTCACATACCATTGTTTTAATTTTAGAATGGTCTGACAATCACCGGAACGCTCCTCCCAACCACCAGGGTGTGTGTTTCCTGACACTGCAGGGCTGCACTGATGCTCAGTTGAGAATTACACAGCATCCCAACAGTATTTCCTTGTGACCTCATTTCCTCATTTAATAAACACTGAATTTCACTCGCTTTGTTGCCATGTACAATGAACCTCCAAAAGCGTAAAATGATTTGATATTTTTTATTTATAATAGGAGTCACAAATAGAGAATTATTGAACTGATCTCAGTAGTTTGGTAAATGTAGTAAATTTTTTAAACCATGCTTTAGAGTGTTCCGGTCTGTTAAACAGAAATGTAAACCGTCTCAGCAGTAAAGGACTTTGATTGTGTTGTACAGGTGTGGGCCAGATGGATGGGAATGTCTCCTTAAGGGTCTCTAAACAGCACAAACAATCATCTAATAATCTAGGAGGCCTTCTTCATGTGGTGCTCCAGATATTTCTCCCAAGACATGGCCATCCATCTCTTCTGCTCAAGGACATCACTTGCTGCTTTTGCTTTGAATATGATGAAAGAGAGGGGTAATTAATGTTCTGTCATGATCTAAGATACCAATTAAAAAAACAACTGATAGTGTCCTTCTTACCAAGTTTTACCTGTTTGTTCTGAAGAATTGCAACCTGGAGAAAGACAAGTGACAGTCAAAAGATCTGACAGGTGAGGCAAGTATTCGTTACCAGAACAAGCGCGCACACACACACACACACACTCACATACGGATCTTCCTGCCGACCTCCATTTCAGCCTCTCACCTCACGCTCCTCGATTTGACGCTGCAGCTCAGACACCAGTTTGAGTCCCTGTACCTGAGCTCATAGTCACATATCTGCAATGGAATAGGAGAACATGGAGATTAAAGGTGTTCTTAACATATGTATGAAATCCTATAACAGGAGGCAGACCTGACTGTAGAGAGGGTAGAGTGGAGCATTGGTACTCGCTGGATGTGCTCACCTGGGTCTGGTGCAGCTGCTCAGTCTTGAACAGCTTAAGGAGCAGAGCCTGGATCTCCTCCTTCACAAACTGCTCGTGCTCGCTCCTCTCCTCCATCACTCTTTACAGCTTCGCTCTCCAGTCCTGCTCAAGCTGCCCCAGCTTCCTGCAGCACGGAGCACACAGGCATCAGTCTTACACTGTGCTGGAGCCAGCAGTAACTTGTGTGTTTTTATAAACTGGTTCACAGCACATGGAGGTGTGCACCATGTGACACTCATCTATCCTGTACAGGATTCCAGCAAGTTAAAAAATAATCAAAAGCTTCATCATTCAAATACAATTTAAGCTTTCTGTTAAGTGTCTGTCCATTGTTAACTCAGATTCAGTTACTTCTAAAATTAGCATCAATATTATTACTTTTCCTCTCCAATGACTGTTACTTGGAATAAGACACAAGCCCTGAAATGGGTGGAGCTATTATGAGTTATTAACAGCTGATAAAATTGATCCAGCCAAAGTGGTCTGCTATGGAGACCAAAATAGAGAGATTGGTTCATATCAACGTCAATGATTAACAGCACACGGTAGTCCCACCTATAATGGAGTTCATGAAGCCTCACTCTCCCATTGCCATGGTTACCTTATTTAGATGTCATATCTGGTTTCCCTTAACACAGTCTTGCTCGGTATTCACTGCTGTAGAGCCATCTCTTTCTCTTGAAATGTCTTCTGAAATTCCTCCTGCTCCAGATCGGCACTTTTTATTCTGTTCTCTCTCTCCTCCAGCATCAAGTCAAGTGCATCTCTCTCTTCATACATTTTCATGCATCTCCTTTGCAACTCTCTGACACTTGCCTTTATGAAATATAAAATGGTGAAAATACACATTTCTAATATAAGCTGTTGCACAAACAGCAGTGCACTACTTCAGCCATAGATTCCATTGAAGCTTCACATTCTGAAAGTAACTGAAATTAATCACTCATCTACAGTATGACAGTATCGAGCAGTATTCATAAAATTCTGGGAAATTTGCCAATTACTTATTTCTGTTTCTCACCTTCAGGTTCCAGTTATTACAATTGGAGGAAGAAAGCATTCTATTGATTCTTCTAATTTTTTCTTTAGAAGGTACAGTCTTTATACAGTACAATATGTGTTAACAACTGTTTGACACTTAGCATTGATAATAATGAAAGAAATGCTTATTCTTCTCCAGATAAAGACCAAAATCATGAGCACATCCAAAGCCAGTGTCATGGACATGACCATCTTTGCTGTCTGATGGAACACAGAGCCTGGCTGCCATTTCTGTGACAGGATGGTGATGATCTGAACATAAACAATCAGTGTTAAAGGTCAAAAATCACTGGAGTTGTTCATTTTCTGGTGTTTCTTATCACATGCAGTCCCATCTTATACGAGAATTCCTGAACACACAACAGTAAATAGCACAGTGTAAAAAGTAAAGTTGTTACCGTTTCTGAATATGCTCAAATGTGCAGCTCAGCTTGAAGGAGTATGCTGGTGATGATCTTCAGTGAGGAGACACTGTCCTTCATCTCATTGATTTTATTGAAAGAAGCCTCTCCTGAATCCAAAGAATATGAGGATCATTTTAGGGATTTCAACATAACCGTATGACAGGATGTTCTCCTCACCCCTGAAGAATGGCCATCTTAACAGCAGTAGCAGGAAGCAGGTACCTGTCGATGGGCGGTCTGATGCAAGACAGATATCCAGCAACGGGCCAATGTCCAGGTGCATTTTGGGTGTTTCTATAGGAAGTAACCCAGTGCTTTCACTAGCAGAATACATTTCCTGAAGAAAAAAAACAGATACTTACGAATGAATGAACGGCAGGTTGTGTAAATATACATAATTGAACTTCATTCAGTAATTCAGAAGGAGGTCCAGCCTCCGGGATTGGGGTCTCCACCCATTAAAATGTCAGAACAAAATGGGTGGAGAGCCCAATCCTGGAGGCTGGACCTGCTTCTGAATTACTGAATGAAGTTCGATTATGTACACACATTTTAACTGTAGTCATTCATGAGCTCATGAATAGATTTGACTATTCATGAGCTAAAGACTGTCCCTGGCTAACATAATTAAACATTTTCCAATACTTTCAATTTTTAAGTAGACCAAAAGATGTATGTGGCAAACAAGCCTGCCACAGGCCACCAAAGTGGCTTTCCTAGGGGCCCTCCAGCACAGAGACACAGGGAGATGACATTCCAACAGTCCAGATTTATTTACAAGGGTGGCAAGATGGTACAGCCACATGAGCAGATGTAACACAGCCATGACTGAGGCTCCCCTTGTGTGGCTGGGGATGGCAGATTTAACCTGTGCGCACCGATTACCTCACTACGCACAGGTGCAGGCACTCCTGTTCCTGGGTCCAATTAGCCTGGCCAATTATCTAATTCTTAACCAATTATCCAATTGGCCAGGTCTAATTTGCTTGACCCAGGGCAGGTGTGGCTGCTTAAACCAGCCATCCCCACACCACAATGTATTTTCAGCAGATTCGCTATGATGTGCAAACTTTTGCAATTTGACTTTACACTTTACATATATTTTCTTTATCATTCCCAGGGAACTGCAGGAGTTTCCAAATGTTACAGAATAATCATATTCATATGTGTTTGACACAGGTGTGTAGTGTAGCTTACACTTCCGATCTGTAAGATGCTCTGGTCTATCAGGAACTGGCCATCCGGTTGGCCGTACTGTAATGAGGCTGTCCTGGGGAACGGAAGCACTGGGAAAAAAACAGAATCACAAAAAATCAAAAAACCAAATCACAGTGCAGAGACAAGATCACTCTCCAAATTACACTGCAGAGAGAAGATCACACTCCCAAAATCACATTGCAGAGACAAGATCACAAGCACAAAATTACATTGCAGAGAGAAGATCACACTCCCCAAATCACAGTGCACAAACAAGATCACTCTCCAAATCACACTACAGAGACCCAGTCTGAATCCTTAGGAATCCAGCGAGTGAGGTCACAACCTCCCCAGGAGGAAGAAAAGACACTCGGGGGAACAAATACAGGGACCAAATCTCGGGTCATAATGAACAAAAAATAAAAATTAAAAAAATAAATGAATAGGTGGCAATTCACTAAGAAGGCATAGATGTTCATTTATAATTAATAAGTGTAATGTTACCCTACAAAACAACTGTTATACTGTGATAAATGCAAGTACCATTAGACAGATAACTTATCTTTTCACAGCTGAACCTGTAACATTATTCTAAAGGAAATATAAAGAAAAAAAGGAGGTTAGGGGAGCCATGGTGGAATCTGTGTGGCTGAGTCTTCAGTATACAGTGGAAGATGAGCAGGGATTCAGCTGTCCTGACTGCAGTGGGAAAATGAGCAGGGTTTCTGCTCTCCTGACTGCAGTGGGAAGATGGGCAGGGTTTCTGCTGTCCTGACTGCAATGGGAAGGTGGGCAAGGTTTCTGCTGTTCTGACTGCAATGGGAAGATGGGCAAGGCCTCTGCTGTCCTGACTGCAGTGGGAAGATGGGTAGGGTTTCTGCAGTCCTGACAGCAGTCAGAAGCTCATTCCACCACCAGGGGTCAGAACAGACTGGAGATGTGACCTGGAAGATAGAGTATGAGAGGAAATAACAGAAACAAGGGACTTGGGAAAGAGAGAGAAGAGGAGATGAAGCAGAAAGAGAGATGGGGGGAGGAGTACTGAGTTGGGAATGGGGGAGGGTTGTCTGGGAAGAGGATTGAATAATGTGCTTGAAGACTCCATCTTGAAGGATTTGTAAATATCAGCAACCTTCCTGTAAAAGAAGCGGCAACGTTGGGATACATTTGGCCCCCCCACCCAGCGAGGAAGATGATGAGGGAGGCAAAGAAGAGCCCAAGGATCACAGTTTGAATTTAGCTGCTTTTTGAGATCACCAAGTCTCATATTCAACCATACAATGACACCGTCATACCAACAGGCTCTTTGGAAATGCTGCACAAACAAAGGCCTTAGTGAGAGCTATTGTGTAAATCAATTGTCTGGTTTGACCAAAATTGAGCCTTTTGGTCATGAACAGAAACTTGGCAAAGTAAGAGTCAACTGCTTCCAAAATCATACTGTAACCACACAATATCTGCAACTTTTATGGTCTCAGAAAACCCTAAACTTTATAATGTAACTCTGTTTGAATGCTAAATGATGTATAGAATATTATTTACAGAAATATTATTCACAAATTGATCATGTTGGCTGAGGTGTAATTTGCAATAGAAATTTGCATCACTCTCGCATGCCCAGCTGAACTACGCTGACCTGAAGAAAGCTGTGAAAGTTACACATTTAACTGTGACACTGAGAAGCTCTCAGAGCGGCTGACATCCCCTCTGAAATCGCAGAGTATCCTAACCCAAACACAGCTGCAGGAAGCTGCAACGGTTACCCTGTGCGTCTGCATTTTAGTGCCGTGCTCCTCTCTCCTCTGTTTGAAATATAAACAGAGCTGCAGGTTAGAGCCGATTGTGTGGTTTCTGTACTCTGATCACGTGCTCACGAAGGGAAGCTAATGAGCCGCAACGTCCGTTATTTTTATACTTTCATATTTTTTTTTAGGGGAGGTAATCAGAGAAGTATGACATGCCTGTGTATTTTATAACCGTTCTGCAGCTTTCCCCCTGTGTGTGGCAGGAAAATAACAGTGTGTGCATACGCCAGAGCGCATGTGTGATGCAGCACTTTCTTCCTCTGGAGAAATGTGAAAGTCCGTATGTTTGTGTTTATAGTCAGGTGAACAGCTAGGTGTCCATTCCATGTCAGGGAGCTTACAAAAAATAAAGGTTATCTCAAAAAGTTATTATTTAAGTGCGTTAAATCAACGTTTATTGTGTTGTATACATTTTATTGATTCCTATTAGAAATGTTTCATAACATGCATTAATGACTGCAGCACTGTTTCAATCCAGAGGTCTCCTGTACACGAGCATTATACATCAGCCCTGAACCAGGAGTGACCACTGTCCATTGAGCACCACGCACTGCCAGAGTACTGCAAATATCATTCAGCACCACGTCACCGCAGTCTCACTCCGTAAACATGCAAGACTGAAGCTGCGATTTCTGTATTGCTTATTTCATCAGTTATGCGCCAATTGTAGCCCAATCTGTTCCCAAAAAATACCTTGTTTACTCACCCAGGCCGAAGGCGCAATCTCTGACAGTCTTTAGGGGGCACCCAGCACGAGGTCAACAGAACCTTAGGGCACTTTAAAACTATATGATCCTTATGTAGGCATTTGAACGGATACTGCTTTACAGCAACATCGGTTCAGAAAGGACAGCAAATGTGATGAACATCCAAAGACATGCTATTACGTTAGCATGAGCGATAGCACAGTATAATGAGTAGATCTGGTCTTGTAACCAAAAGGTCACAGGTTTGATTCCTGTGTAGGACACAGCCGTTGTACCCTTGAGCAAGGTACCTAGCCTGCATTGTTTTAGTTTAAGTGCAGCTGTATAAATGGATCCAATGTAGATGCAATGTAAAAGCTGTGTAAGTCGCTCTGGATAACAGTGTCTGCTAAATGCCGGTAATGTAAATCACTTGTAGCCTAGTTCCTCAAAAACGTTTGCCAAGTCAACAGCCTATCCCTTAATTGCCCTGGCCAATTGGTGCTGAAAAATTATTTAAGATCAAATTAAATTTAGCTGTTCTCATTTTTTATTTATGATTGTCATGGTTCTGTGCTTGTCTGCGTTTCCTTTTTTGGGCCGCCAGATGGCGGCACTTCTGTTTGTAGTTCTGTTCCTTTTCCCTGTTTAATTGTATTATTGTTTTCAATTAATCTATTATTGTTTTTTGGTTATGTCTCGTTTTCCCTTCCTTCTCTGTGGTCTAATTGTGCATTGTGCCCTGCTGTGTCTCGTTAGTGTCGTGTCTATTTGAGTTCTTTGCTTCCCTGACTTGGGTGCTGGTTCTGTGACCTCTCTCAGCCAACAGGGCGTTGGGTGACGGATGCCCAGAAGAACCAGCACGGTGACACAGAGGTAGTGGTTAACAAAAAAAGTTCTTTAATTATTGTAACGAGTGGGGTTAGGGGTAGGGGGAGCCAAAACAACTAAATCTTCTTCCCGGTTGGGGTATTGGTGCTCTTCTCCAGGTCCTCACATGGCCTTCTAGAGAACAACGAGAAACCATAGGGTTAGGGGGTAGGGGGAACAGGGCGTGGTCAGTCCAACCCGGGTCCGGCTCCGTGTTCCGGGCGCCGGCTGGTGATCCTCCGGTCCCCACGGGGCGTAGGGGAGCAGGCCTCCCTCCCAATGCGGTAGCTCTCCACTCTTCCCCAGTCCCAGTTCTGAGCTGCTCCTGTCGTTGGGCCCGGCCACACGGTCTACAGGAATTACGCTTACTTTATATACTTTACCCTTCTCCGATTGTCACAATTAGTCCTTGGGTTTCAAGGGGGTTGGCCCACATCCGTGTACAGTCTCTTCCAGGAGAGTCGCCCGGCGTAGCTGCTCCGGAATCCCCAGCAACTCTCCTTCTCTGTGGTGGAGCTGGTCTATAAAAGCCTGCATGCTCGTCAGTACAAGCAGCTTCAGGTGGGCGCCGGCAGCCAATCCAGTAAGCAGCTGCAGGTGTGCTGCAGAGTGGAAAATTCCACCTACCTTCCCTCTGCTGCAGCCCTGTCCATGGTGCTGCCGGGCGTCACCTCAGTTGGTTGGTCCGGTGCTGTCCAGGGTCCTGAAGGTCTCTAGGCTGTGGTTTGGTAGGTACCGTCCACTCACCACTTTCCCTAGCAGCCGCCGGTGTCGATGGGCTCGGTTGCCCTGGTGGTCTCGTGGGGGGCACCGATAAGGGATCGGGGCGCCACAGTTCCTTGTGTTTCCACATGTTTTTCTGCCTCTGTGTTTCCGCCCAAGAGTTCCTGCCCTGCCCGAGTTTTGTTCTGTGTGCTTTTCTTTTTCTGTTTATTTGTATTTTTCTTTTGTGTTTTTGGGATTTGCCCTGCGAGGCATTTTCTGGTTTCCTGCATTTGTTCCTTAGTTTTGGTAATTAAAGTCTTTGTGTGAATTTTCCTTTTGGAGTTCTTGGATTTATTTACTCTGCGTTTGGGTCCATTCCCTCGCCAGTCCTGACAATGATGGCCTATTTATTTTTCATATGTGATTACTCTTTGTTATCATCGAAAACTTCATCATGCAAAGACAGAAATACCGCAACTAATAACATTTTTAATGACGATATGCTATTACAAGCAATATCAAAATGACAATGTAGTCAAAATAATATGGTGGAATCAGCATAATATAGCATCAAGAGAGACAAATGCCAGAATTAGACTACTTATTTATTAATATTTATTTTTCACGATTCATCCCCACAAAGAATGAACACAAGAAAGTTATGACTGGTAAATTGTTATTGCAGTAGAAGTATTAACAGTAATTATATAAAAATAATATAATAAAAACAATCGAGCCCTCAGCTTCTCTTTCCACATTCAGTTCACCATTCCTGTTCGGTTTCTCCTTCTCACACTTGGATTAGATTGTGTTGTTCATCACAGTGGAAGGTGCTATAACTGACCTACTGGGGATGTTACATTACACATGTTCATTTTTTTCATTTATTTCTTATATTAACAAAATAAAGAAAGAACAAAAAAGAACACACTTTAAAGTCCATTTAATGTAATACTAATAAAAACAGACACATGAAATGCATGTTTAACATGTTGCAGAGTCTCCGCTGTTTAGGCAGTATGTAAGCTTGTGTCGAGTGCACTGCATAATATATAAAGTTCAACGTAGGACCTGAAACCAACATACAGCAATGAAAGCAGACTAACTTAGACAAAGACCACAAGTGCAGCTATGGTGAATCAGAACCTCACATATATTATACAGATCCTGCACTCTAAAGGCACGACTGCTTCATTCCCAAAACTCACTGAGTGTCCCCATGACTGCACCCCCAATCAAGATTTCCCCTCCTGCAAGCTGAGAAGCATCACATTGAAAAATAATCCTGAGCTCTCAAACGTTCCTCATTCGACATGAGCACACTGATCCAGCTTCTGTGTGAAGGTTTCATAAGTCAACTTCCACATTCTCTTCAGTGTACTTGACAGCTGCTTCATTAGACGACCCTGCGCATCAACAAACATGTATAAACACAACAGAGGGAGGGAACTGGGAGTGAGAATGAACAGTGTTGCAGCCTGAAACCTGAAACACACGTTGTTTTTAGATGTGTTCCCCTGTAAAATGACATCACCTGGTTTCCTGCACCATTTCACACACAGTATAATGGAGGCCAGCAGCAGAGGAGCAGCTCCCAGACCGAATACCAGTCTACCTGTGGAGAGACACAGAGATGAGGGATATGTGGAGGATATAAACCTGTGCATATACAAGAATATATGGCATGACAGGGTGGTAATCGGAACCCATGAAGTGGTTAATATCTCTCATACTATGGCTACAACTAAAATACATGGAAAAATTGAAATAAAAAGGTATTTTTAAAGACATTTTGTTAATTACAAAACTAACCCCATTATGTACACATCTGCCACTTCACTAAATATGGTTTCTTTGGTAATGATAAACCAGTGTTTCTCTTTTCTTATGAATGCAGAGTAGTCTCACTATCAGCCATCAAAAATATAAGAAAAGAGAAAAGACATTATACAATGAAAAACAAAGTTCACAACTATTGTCATGTTGCATTTAGCAACTGGTATAGTGGGAAGACAGTCAACTGTATCATATATTCTAATCCACATAACTACGATACGTTAATATCTCCAAGCTTAATAAATGCTGCACCCCTGACCACAAAGATGTGAAATGTGTTGAAACTGAGATATTTTCTGGATAAAAAAATGCTTTCTATCTGCACATTTAAACTTAGTGATTGATTTTCTTTTTAATAACGTGGTGTTAAGTTTCCTTTGATTTCAGGATTTCTAAGTCAACAAATTGAAAGTTTTCGTGAGGTGATTTGAAACCATAATGAGGCAAAATTACCCACATTGCCATTGCCACATTGCCACACAAATAAAACGATTGGTTGACATGGCTGTCAACCAATCGGAATTAAATATTTGTCCAAGCCATAGTATAAATTGTTATACTGTTTGTTGCTCCTATGTATGGTAAGTGAATGGAAAGCAATGCAAATATTTTAAGGATAAAGTTTTATATATAATTTGAAAGCCTACCTGAGACAACAGTCAGATTGATGGAGTCGCTGCGCTGTGATGTCACATTTCTCCCCTCCAGCCTCCCCTCACACCAGTACTGCCCCTGGTCAGACCCAGCAGCCCCAGTGATGCTTACACTGTACTCTTTAGTGAGAGATGTGGCTGTCTGGTTATGGTCTCTGTACCAGAAATGTGTCCAGTTGCTGTAGGAGTCCACCTCACACCTCAGGGTGACGGTCTCTCCATTGTACAGTGGGCGCCATTTTGGCTCTACAGTCAGAGTGGCTTTAGGCAGGGCTGTGGAAAGGAGACAGACTGGATCACAGTTTCCTCTGTCAGAATGTAGGAGTGACTGAGGAGGAAACAGTTGCGCATAAACTGCAAGGAAAAATAACTATGGCAGAAATGTACATTTTCTTTGACTCTGTAGGTGGTCCTGCACAATATATCATGAATATTACAATTTTAAGCATTTCACCCAAAATAAATTATATATGTGAAATTGTAAACCAATTATTTTTATTCTCTATAGTGTGAGCCTAAGATGAGTTTCATTGAAATTAGGATAATTATACAAAGCCTCCAGCACTGCTGAATTCATAAGAATGCCGATAACATAATGGTGTGGAATGTTTTTGTGACACACATTAGACCCCATAATAACTGACCATCATTTGAGTGCCGGAGATTACTTGAGTATCGTATCTGACCATGTGCATCCCTTTATGACTACAGTCTACCTGTATCAAGTGGATACTTCCAGCAGGTAATGCGTCTTTTCACAAAGCTCATGTCTCCTCTAGCTGGTTCAATAAACAAGATGATGACTTAATTTTATTCCAATGACATGCATATTCCCCAGATCTCAATCCAAAAGACCATGTGACATATCCAAATTGAAAGCATACCTGAGACTCACCTAGAGTCAGAGTGATGGAGTCACTGTGCTGTGATGTCACTTTTCTCCCCTCCAGCCTCCCCTCACACCAGTACTGCCCCTGGTCAGACCCAGTAGCACCAGGGATGGTGAGTCTGTTACCAGTTACACTGTGACCAGCAGTCTGAGACACAGCCATCTGGGTCTGGTCTTTGTACCAGGAATAAGTCCAGTTGATGTGGGATTCCACCTCACACCTCAGGGTGATGGTCTCTCCATTGTACAGTGGGCGCCATTTTGGCTCTACCATCAGAGTGGCTTTAGGCAGGTCTGTGGAAAGGAGACAGACTGGGTCACAGTTTCTTCTGTCAGAATGTAGAAGTGACTGAGGAGGAAACAGTTGTGTACAAAATGCAAGGGAAAAAGAACCATGGCAGAAAGATTAATTATCTTTGAATCAATAGGTGGTCCTGCGCAATATTTCATAAAATATAAATATTTGAAGCATAACTTCAAAAGTAAATTATATATGTGAAATCATTCACAGAATATTTTTATTCTCTATAGCGTGAGCATAAGTTGAGTATCACTGAAATTAGGATAATTATACAAAGCCTCTAGCACTGCTGAATTCAATAGAATCCCAATAACATGTGTGAAATACACAGAGAGTGGTGCAATAAACAATAAAATCCAGTGAGCAGCCATTCTGTGGGTGAAAACACCTTATTAATGAGAGCGTCGGAGTAGAATGGGCAGACTCATCAAAGCTAGCAGAAAGGCCACAAATGGTCAAAAAACAGCTATTTACAACAGTGCTGCGCAGAAGGACATATCTGAATACACAAACCAAACTAAACAATTGAAGAATGGATAAATGTCTGGTCTGACAAATCTCAATTTCTGCTACGACACATACGTAGATGGTAGGGTCTGAATTTGGCAAAACGATGAATCCATACTGCATAAAAATCCCATCCTTTTTTGTGTCAGCAGTAACAGCTGTTAGTGGTAGTGTAATGGTGTGGGCAATGTTTTTGTGGCACACACATTAGGCCCCTTAATACCAACTGAGCATCAATTGAGTGCCAGAACATACTTAAGCATTGTAGCGGACCATGTGCATCCCTTTATGACCACAGTCTACCTTTTAGCAAGTTGATACTTCCAGCAGGTAATGCGCCATGTCACAAAGCACACGTCACCTCTAGCTGGTTCCACAAACAAGACGGCAACTTCATTTTACTCCAATGACCTGCACAGTCCCCAGATCTGAATCCAATAGAGCATGTGACATATCCAAATTGAAAGCGTACCTGAGACTCACCTGCAACAGTCAGAGTGATGGAGTCGCTGCGCTGTGATGTCACTTTTCTCCCCTCCAGCCTCCCCTCACACCAGTACTGCCCCTGGTCAGACCCAGCAGCACCAGGGATGGTGAGTCTGTTACCAGTTACACTGTGACCAGCAGTCTGAGACACAGCCATCTGGGCCTGGTCTCTGTACCAGAAATGTGTCCAGTTGCTGTAGGAGTCCACCTCACACCTCAGGGTGACGGTCTCTCCATTGTACAGTGGGCGCCATTTTGGCTCTACAGTCAGAGTGGCTTTAGGCAGGGCTGTGGAAAGGAGACAGACTGGGTCACAGTTCTGTTGTCATGCCAGAATTTTTATGACTATGGAGAAATCAAATCACCCTAAATGAAGGACAAAATCCAGGGCAGCTGCATTCATATTTTCAATGATATTAAGAGAAGATATTCAAAAATCAGAAATGAAAAAGCTATAATCCTGATCGAATTGGTACAAGAATTAAACTAAGGAACAGGATCCCAGAGTCATCACAGCAGTTGGACCCAGTGCATTATGGGAATGTGCCAATTTTGCACAATAATGCCTGTCAGCACTCACCTAATACCTGTATGTGGGTGGGGTAACTATACTCTGTGAACCAGACTGGGTCTCCCCTCTGTGTGTGTAAGTGCAGCAGCATTGAGGATGTACAAGCTTTTAGATGTTCTGGAAATATGGGCAATGTCATGTGATCCAGTTCCTTTTTACCAGTAATATTCCCAGCCAGCTGAAGTCACTGTAACCTTACAAGAGAGACTGACATGTTTTCTTGCATATAACTGCCTGTGTGGACAGACAGTCAGGACAGGTGGGGTTTCTCTATAACAGAGAGAACAGACTGAACCTCTCCCCCAGGTTCCTAATAATGGCATAATCAAACATACAGTGAAAATTGGCTTTAATCTGTGATACAGTAGAACATGGTTCGCTTATCCATGTACTGTGAAAGCATGTGACTATCTCAGAACGGGTGTGGGCGAGGCTGTGAAGACGGACAGACTGTGTCACAGCTCTAACCGCTCATTACATTACACTACATTACAGGCATTAGCAGATGCTCATACCCAGAGCAATTTACACAACTTTTACATACAACTTTGCTAGTGGAGTGTAGACATGACTACAGAGGCACAGGCATGCTCTTGGGGTTGAGACAAAGAGCTAAAGCAGTTGGTTCTCTCATTCTATCATAACAGATAGAAAAGGCTACATTCCATGGATTTAAACATACAGAAGCACAAATATTAACAATACAAACAGTGTGACAGGCAGAAACTCAACTCAATTGGTGGTATATCCAGCCCATTTTAGTGAAAATTGGTTAATTTTATATTTGCCTGTAATAAATGAACTGGTACGGGAAGCACAATGTGCACTGGGGAAGACTGAATAAATGTGTTAAATATGATCTCTCTGTGGGACGAGTGAGACCACCAGTGTTCAGCTGCTGACCAGTTTTGACTCACCTGACACGTTCAGTCTGACAGGACCACTTTCAGATTCAGCAGAACACTTGTATACACCACTGTGGGCTTCAGTAACAGGTGCGATGGTGTAGATGTTTTCACGGGATCTGTGCTTTTCTATCCAACTATTTGATTCAATTCTGGACCATGTGAATCCATAATGTTTGAATGGCTGTCCCAAACACGTGAGAGTGACGGTCTCTCCAGTGAAGATCAGGGGCCAGTTAGGCTGCAGAGATAGTTCATTCTTTGGGCTCCCTGTACAAACAGTGCACGCACTACGTCAGTACATGTGTTTAAATACTCATGACATGTTTATAGTGTCCTGATTAATGCTGTGACTTTATTATTTTAGAACAGTAATGAACTGATTCTGTTTGTGATCTCTGTATCACCCCCTACTGTAGGACATGCCTTGAGTCTCACAGAATAATATTTCTACATTACCGTCCACATATGCAGTCACATTAATCACATGATGATGCTGTGAGACAGTCTTATTGTGAAGCATGACATTCTGTTATCAATCATAAGTTTCACTAAACTGTCTGAATAAGGTTTTGCTCTGATAAATTATCAGGTAACAGAAGGTGGGGATTGTTTTAAAATCTAGTAACACTCACCCAGTCTTGTCATTAGACTCAGCACTGTAAAAAAAAAAAAAAAAAAAAAAGACAGGAATCATTGACATCATCATCGAAATGGCTAAAGAAATGCAATAAGAGCAAGAAAAATACAAAACCATAAATATGTTCCAAATAAAGCCTAAATGCATCCCCATCATTGCTGTTTGATTTCAAGATGTCATTCATGCAGTACTTTGGAAGTTGGGTAAACTCAGGTCCACCAGTCAGTGTCTGAGTTCGGCAATGATCAGTTTGAATGGAGCGTATATCTGTTTGTGTGAACATATTTGAAGCCTTTACATGTTCTGTGCAAAAATACACCAAAAGGTATGTTTAAAAAGCCAGTTACATATCACCACTGTAATATAATTAAGTGCAATTGTTTTACCTTATCTCATGTAATTTTTTGTTTTATTTTTTTATTTGTAGCACAATATGCTACATTGGTACCTTTTGCAATTATTTATATTTTTATTTTACTGCTAGAGTGTATTGATGCACACCAACCTTTTTATTCTAATTGCAAATTGCTGCTTGTACATATTGTTTTGTAAATTTTTCCCACTATCCCACCTGCCAGGAGACTACTGATGAAATTTAGTTATCAAGCTAATTCTGGGGCAGTTACTAACTGCCAATGTCTTTTTCAAATAACAAAAAATTAAACAAATATAAGAAAATAAAAAATATATTTCGTATCTTCTTTCACAAAAATTTGTTAGTGATTATTCAAGGTATGTTATCTACTGAAGCAAAAGCATACTTCTTCACTCATACTTTTCTTCTTTTCCCACAACGCAGGTCATTCCAATGCAGCCCAAATGCTGTAGAGCATTTTAGTATTAGTGAGGTCAAATCATTCTTATTTATTTAAGCATAATTTAACAAATGTGTTGTTGTTGTTTTTTTTTTTTTCAATCAAATGCAAATTTAACCACAGAAACATACTTGTCTGTTAAAAACCTTTACATTAAAAAACTGATTTGGTAGTACTCACAGATCAATGTGACCCCTCTGTTTGCCTGCATGATTCTAGAGGAAGGTTAATGCTTCAACTTCAGTGGTCAAAAGAGCGATAAAAAAGAAACCCCTGGGCTATTATATGTAATGTACAGCACCGCTAATGCATTCTTTTCTTATCTGCTTGTGTGAACAGCAAGTTGTAAAAAAATTCTCACAGAAGCTCCCACCCTTCTATTTCATCACTGCTTTACCTTCCGCTTTCCTGTAACTAAAATCAACTAAATTTAAATATATCTGCAGAAGATCACTCTTACATTTCCTCTCTACTGACAAAAAGCCACCAACAACAGAAGCCAGAAAACCCACAGGCACTCACACTGCCAAACAGAGAATAAACTATCCACACTTGTATGTGAGTTGTATAGGCTACATACAACTCTATGTACCTGTATGAGTTGTACTGCAGTTGATGACAGATGACTCCTGTGAAGAGCTGTGAAGGAGAACCCTAAAACTACGGTCAGTGATGTCACCAGCAGTCTCCAGAGGGCAGGGGTAAAAATATAGCAAGCTGCCAAATGCAGAAGACTCTGACAGCAGAATTATAGAGGCTAAACAGCAAAATGCAAAACCTCACATCAACATCAAGAATCAAAAGGCCAGATTAGAATTTGCCAAAAAAATACAAAGACAAGCCTGAAGAGTTTTGAAACAGTTTTATGAGCAGATGAGACAAAAAAATAAAAAAATAAAAACCAAAGCAATGGAAAGCTGAAAGTATAGAGAAAGAACTTCTGCTTTTTAATTTTAATCTTTTTTTTTTTACTTTTACACTGCTCATAATAGGGGGACTCAACACAAAGACAGCAGTTTCTGTGAAATGGTAACACACATACCATGATATTAAAAGCTGACTGTACTTTTGTCTCATATTCATATCCAAGTACCCTAAGCACAGAGCAAAAATCACCAATTTCCCTCTACCATTACAACACTTTTGGGGGGTTCTGTTTGCGAGAGCAAAAATAAGGAAGTAGGTCCTGCACAGCAAACCAGCTTCATGTTTTCTTCTCTTCTTTTTTATAAACTAAAGAAAAAGTGCAGAACTCCACTCGTTATCACAGGGAATCAGAGAGACTTTAGGGCAGCACCTTGCTTAAATGCACTGGTCCTCTGTGAAATGAAACACTGCATGGTCTAGAAAACCTGACTGTGCCAGAGCTGACTGTGAATGTGGGACCCGCAAGACAGCTCACGATTGCCTAGAGTGAAGCCCTGGGTGTATGTGTTTGGCTACTGTGCTGTCCAGAGGCTGTAGTGTGGTCCACAGAAAGGTGGCTTCAGTTTGTGAGGAGTACCGTCCCATCACAACATAGCAGCTCCTCTGATTGGTCAGATTCAATAGTCAAGCAGCAGGCTGGTTGCATTCATTTGAAAAGATGACGATGCTTGTCTGTGCACTAAAAAACGTACACAAGATTGAGGTGCTAGTCTGTGTGCTTATAAACTTACACAGGATGGGGTGCTTGTCTGTGCTCCTTTAAACTTACACTGCTTGTCCCTCTGACATTTACTTGAAAATAGAAGCTATTGTAAAATCCTTTGGCCACCAGGTTGGGTCCTTGAGTAATAAAAAAATACATTGATTTTTTAAAAATAATTATTAAATAAATACTGCACTAATTTGGCTCCTGCCTTATCTTTGGGGTACACTATACTATCCAAAATGTTCTACTATCCGGCACCACTGATTCCCTGATGGTGATGGAGAGTAGAAGTTCTACTATAATGACCTCTGCAATAACAACGCCCAACAATGCCCAGTCAAAGCCCAACATCTGGCCACCATGCTCCGTCAGCTCAGAGACAGTCTAACTGGCTCCACCCTTCTTGCATATGTGGACTTCATGGCTGCTTGGCCACAGAATCATTTGTGTTCTGTCTGTTTCTCCAGGCTTGGGAGTTGATTGGCCACAGCAGAAGAGCTGTGTTAGGTCATAGCTAAGGACCACTATGTGGGAAACTGAAGAGCAAATAGATAGCGGGGGCAGAGTTAATGCACTCTGAGCTGTGAATAAACTAAAGACTTCTCAAGAAACTGCTGCACTTCCTGATCCAACTTCCCACAGCGCCTCCAGCATGGTCCGCGGTTTTGCCAACGCCGCTGTACACTCTGGCTTCCAGGCAATGGCTTCTCCCCCCGTCTGCCGCCCCTCGTCCAGGTTACAAGCACAACCAATCACATCACGGACACCACACAAAGGTGCTGTACCAAACGTTAAAAGTATCTCAAGTTACAACACAGACCTGGCCATAATAAACCAAAGTAAATTTAACTGGCACACAAGGAATCTCCACCCCGTCCCACCCCTCTGGGGGAATCTCTTGGGATTTTAGTGGGAGTTTACTGACACCTACTGGTGAAAATATGCAAGCCTTTCACAGCACAGACACTCACCTGCCAGCATCTACCATTGCCAGGTATAATGGATATGAATGTTGCTCCAACTACCCCAATCTCACTTCACACTCTATTGCCCCCAATATACAATTACCTATGTTCTCACCTTATCCATTTTCAAAATTAAAAAATCTCCATTTCATCAGACAGTCAAGTGAGAACTAAATTCTCTTTTGTTGTGACAGCTTGGGGAATTAATGTATGTGGGGAAGTGAAGGTGTTCTGTAACCTCTCAGATGTAGGGGATGTGCTGGTGGTCAGATGTTCATGGTGCCTGGACCTGCAGGTGAGATAAACACCTGTGACCAATGACCATTCCACCACTGTCTGTGTAAATGTGTGGCTTTTGCCTTGTAACTACACCCTCCTACAAGACAGAAACAGAAGGTATGAGAGCAAGGGGAGGCCACTAAATAAACAAATGAACAACACTGATTAATAAACTTAACTTAGACACTAACTTCATACCAACCTCTCTTTGTCTCAGTGTTTAAGTCTCCATTCCGGAGGGGGGGGGTAATGCTGATGCTGTACTCGTCTGTGACCAGGTGAGGTCAGCAGAGGCCATGTTTCACGGTCAGCCAACACAGAAAATTTAAAAAAAGGTCAAGATCAAGCCTGAGCCTCGCAATACACAGTAAGTAAAGTAAAAAGACTGAAACAGTGATGATAAAATGGTTTATACTAGCCTGGTATCAACAGTTAAAGACGGGCTAAATAGGAATCTGTTAAAGCAAATAATCAGTTTGTACAGATTATGGCCTGAGGTATTAAATTAGCTGAGAAAATTAACAGCCCGTGTTTATTAAAATGCGGTGCAGAAGATCGAGATCATCCATCCATGCCTCCAGGAAGTGTCATAACAGGGATTTTGACCAGGAGAGGTTCAGCTCTGGAGACAAATGCAGTGTGAATATTCCCTTTCCTCTGACATTATGCTTAAATCACCAAATCCTCCTGCTGTTTTTCTCATCTGTGTCACTCCCTGGAGCTCCTGCCTATTCCCTCCCTCCTTTGTTATTTTCCTCTTCTTATTTATCTTCTTCCACTTCCCTCTGGATTTTATCTGATGTCTTTTTCTCATGCTGCTGGAGCCTCCTCTGTTCCTTTCCTCCTCCATACTGTCAGTTTTCTGGAGGAGCTGTGTGATCTGTGTGGTCCGCCCTGTTCTCATTGCTTAACATGTGACGTCCGCCATGACACAGACCAACGAGCTCTTGAATCTCACAGCCATTCTGCAGAAACGTCTCTAAACATCTCCTTTCCCATCTGTGTCCATGTGTGAGCAGTACTGCTTTCACATACCATTGTTTTACTTTTAGAATGGGCTGACAATCACCGCAATGCTCCTCCCAACCACCAGGGTGTGTGCGCTTCCTGACACTGCAGGGCTGCACTGATGCTCAGTTGAGAATTACACAGCATCCCTTGTGACCTCATTTCCTCATATAATAAACACTGAATTTCGCTTGCTTTGTTGCCATGTACAATGAACCTCCAAAAGCGTAAAATTTTTATATATTTTTTTATTTTTAATAGGAAAATGTGAGTGTATTAACTATGCTATAGAGTTTCCTGGTCTGTTAAACAGAAATGTAAACCGTCTCAGCATTAAAGGGCTTTGATTGTGTTGTACAGGTGTGGGGTTCATATGCCTGCCATGGAGTGGGTATGGTCTTAACCACAGGAGGCCAGATGGATGTGAATGCCTCCTTAAGGGTCTCTAAACAGCACAAACAATCATCTAATAATCTAGGAGGCCTTCTTCATGTGGTGCTGCAGATATTTCTCCCGAGACATGGCCATCCGTCTCTTCGGCTCAAGGACATCACTTGCTGCTTTTGCTTTGAATATGAGGGAAAAGAGGGGTAATTAATGTTCTGCCATGATCTGAGATACCAATTAAAAAAACAACTGATAGTGTCCTTCTTACCAAGTTTTACCTGTTTGTTCTGAAGAACTGCAACCTGGAGAAAGACAAGTGACAGTCAGCAAAAGATCTGACAAGTGAGGCCACACACACACACACACCTTCCTGCCGACCTCCATTTCAGCCTCTCACCTCACGCTCCTCAATTTGACGCTGCAGCTCAGACACCAGTTTTAGTGAGTCCCTGTACTTGACCTCATAGTCACATATCTGCAATGGAATAGGAGAACATGGAGATTAAAGGTGTTCCTAAGACCCACACATATGAATGCAATCCTGTAACAGGAGGCAGACCTGACTGTAGAGAGGGTAGAGTGGAGCATCAGTACTCGCTGGATGTGCTCACCTGGGTCTGGTGCAGCTGCTCAGTCTTGAACAGCTTAAGGAGCAGAGCCTGGATCTCCTTCTTCACAAACTGCTCGTGCTTGCCCCTCTCCTCCATCGCTCTTTCCAGCTTCGCTCTCCAGTCCTGCTCAAGCTGCCCCAGCTTCCTGCAGCACGAATCACACAGGCTTCAGTCTTACACTGTGCTGGAGCCAGCAGTAACTGTCGTGGTCTAGGAAAAACGACAAAGTTCTCTGAATCCAATCGCCAATCTGTAGAAAACTACTTCACGAGGGAAAAGACACCACGGCAGCAAACTCTTCAGAAAAGATAGACTTTATTAGCACTGGTGCAAGTGCACAACAAAGCCGGAACAATTCCGCCGAATTGAACCTCGACTGTCAGTTTTACAATCCTTTTATACACATAATGTATTCCATAAACTCCCTCACCCCTTATACATTTACATATACCCAGCCACCTGTTCTTCTTGGCACCCTATGATGTTATCTTATTCTGACCTACTTGGCACAAAAATGGCTTAGTCTGCTCTTATGTGATAATGCCAGTGTGGGAAGTTACCCCAACTTTCTTTTAAGAAGCATTTTTGTTAGTTTTTGGTTATTGTTTTCTACTATCTTTTGTTAGTACATGATTAGTTTTAGTGTTAGTGTTCATCTGTTTAAATTTTTAGGAAATTGGGTGTGATTATTATTTTTTCTGCTGAATAAGCAGTTTCTCTTTTTCTACTGAGTAAGCAATAAATTTGGTAAATTCACTTCTAATAGTTTATGGTTAGTTTTATTGTTAGTGTTTATTGTTAGTGTTCATCTGTTAAAATTTTTAGGAATTTGGGTATGATTAATATATTTTCTGCTGAATAAGCAGTTTCTCTTATCTCCAGAGTAAGCAGTCTTTCTGCTGAGTGAGTAAATATGTAAATTCAACTTCTAAGTCTACTGCATTCTTTTGCTCTTTTTTTCTACAGTGAATACTGTGGTCTCTTGCGTTTCCATAAGCTTATCTACAACTACTTATATAGGATTAAATGAATTATATCTTGATTATGTTAGTACATGATTATACTTGTTATATATTTTATCATGAAGCATTAAGAGTTTTGGAGGAAACATTTTGCCCAACATTGATAGGAATATCCATCCTAACTTTGTCATGTGATGCCGTCACAATCATGGGGAGTCTCAAATTTTCACTACATAACTTGTGCTTTTTATAAACCGGCTCACAGCACATGGATGTGTGCACCATGCGACACTCATCTATCCTGTACAGGATTCCAGCACGTTCAAAAAATAATCAGAAGCTTCATCATTCAAGTACAATTTAAGCTTTCTGTTAAGTGTCTGTCCATTGTTAACTCAGATTCAGTTACTTCTAAAATTAGCATCAATATTATTACCTTTCCTCTCCAATGACTGTTACTTGGAATAAGACACAAGCCCTGAAATGGGTGGCGTTATTATGAGTTATTAACAGTTGATAAAATTGATCCAGTCAAAGCGGTCTGCTATGGAGACCAAACTAGAGAGATTGGTTCATATCAAGGTCAATGACTGACAGCACACGGTAGTCCCACCTATGATGGAGTTCATGAAGCCTCACTCTCCCATTGCCATGGTTACCTTATTTAGATGTCATATTTGGTTTCCCTTAACAGTCTTGCTCGGTACTCACTGCTGTAGAACCATCTCTTTCTCTTGAAATGTCTTCTGAAATTCCTCCTGCTCCAGATTGGCACTTTTTATTCTGTTCTCTCCCTCCTCCAGCATCAAGTAAAGTGCATCTCTCTCTTAACACATTTTCATGCATCTCCTTTGCAGCTCTCTGACACTTGCCTTTATGAAATATCAAATGGTGTAAATACACATTTCTAATATAAGCTGTTGCACAAACAGCAGTGCACTACTTCAGCCATAGTTTCCATTAAAGCATCACATTCTGAAAGTAACTGAAATGAATCACACTCATGTACAGTATGATGGTATCGATCAGTATTCATACAATGTTGCAGTGGGAAGATGGGCAGGGCTTCTGCTGTCCTGACTGCAGTGGGAAGAGGGGTACGGTTTCTGCAGTCCTGACAGCAGTCAGAAGCTCGTTACACCACCAGGGGTTAGAAAAGACTGGAGATGTGACCTGGAAGATAGAGTATGAGAGGAGATAACAGAAACAAGAGACTTGGTAAAGAGAGAGAAGAGGAGAAGAAGCAGAAAGAGAGATGGGGGGAGGGGTACTGAGTTGGGAATGGGGGAGGGTTGTCTGGGAAGAGGATTGACTAGTGTGTTTGAAGACTCCATCTTGAAGGATTTGTAAATATCAGCAACCTTCCTGTAAATGAAGTGGCAAAGTTGGGATACATATGGCCCCCCCACCCAGCGAGGAAGATGATGAGGGAGGCAAAGAAGAGCCCAAGGATCACAGTTTGAATTTAGTTGCTTTTTGAGATCACCAAATCTCATATTCAACCATACAATGACACCGTCATACCAACAGGCTCTTAGGAAATGCTGCACAAACAAAGGCCTTAGTGAGAGCAATTGTGTAAATTAATTGTCTGGTTTGACCAAAATTGAGCACACTATTTCTGCAACTTTTAAGGTCACATAGAACTCTGAAGTTTATAATGTAACTCTGTTTGAATGCTAAATGATGTATGGAATATTATTTACAAAAAAATTATTCACAAATTGATTATCAATCAAATCAATCAAATTATATTTGTATAGCGTATTTTACTGCAGTTGTCACAATACGCTTTATAGACAACACTGGCCTAAACCCCCACAGGAGCAAGCCTAAGGCAAGGAAAAACTCCCTGTGGCAGATGGGAAGAAACCTTGGAAGGAACCAGGCTCAAGGGGGAAACCCATCCTCCTCTGGTCGGCTCAGGGTGCCGACTGGTGACCAACATGTCAGTCAGTTTTATGTTGGCTGAGGTGTAATTTGCAATAGAAATTTGCATCAATCACGCATGCCCAGCTGAACTACGCTGACCTGAAGAAAGCTGCGAAAGTTACACATTTAACTGTGACACTGAGAAGCTCTCAGAGCGGCTGCCATCCCCTCTGAAATCGCAGAGTATCCTAACCCAAACACAGCTGCAGGAAGCTGCAACGGTTACCCTGTGCGTCTGCATTTTAGTGCCATGCTCCTCTCTCCTCTGCTCGAGATATAGATGGAGCTGCAGGTTGGAGACGCTCACATGGTTCCTGTCCTCTGATCACGTGCTCATGAAGGGAAGCTAATGAGCCGCAGCGTCTGCTATATTGGTACTTACATTTTTTTTTTAGAGGAGGTAATCAGAGAAGTATGACATGCCTGTGTATTTTATAACCGTTCTGCATCTTTCCCCCTGTGTGTGGCAGGAAAATAACAGTGTGTGCATACGCCAGAGTGCATGTGTGATGCAGCACTTTCTTCCTCTGGAGAAATGTGAAAGTATGTTTGTGTTTATAGTCATGTAAACAGCTAGGTGTCCATTCCATGTCAGGGAGCTTATAAAAAATAAAGGTTATCTCAAAAAGTTATTATTTAAGTGCGTTATATCAACGTTTATTGTGTTGTATACATTTTCTTGATTCCTATTAGAAATGTTTCATAACATGCATTAATGACTGCAGCACTGTTTCAATCCAGAGGTCTCCTGTACACGAGCATTATACATCAGCCCTGAACCAGGAGTGACCGCTGTCCATTGAGCACCACGCGCTGCCAGAGTACTGCAAATATCATTCAGCACCACGTCACAGCAGTCTCACTCCGTAAACATGCAAGACTGAAGCTGCCATTTCTGTATTGCTCATTTCATCAGTGATGCGCCAATTGTAGCCCAATCTGTTCCCAAAAAACACCTCATTTGCTCACCCAGGCCAAAGGCGCAATCTCTGACAGTCTTTAGGGGGCACCCAGCACGAGGTCAACAGAACCTTAGGGCACTTTAAAACTATATGATCCTTATGTAGGCATTTGAACGGATACTGCATTAAAGCAACATCGGTTCAGAAAGGACAGCAAATGTGATGAACATCCAAAGACACTGCTATTATGTTAGCATGAGCGATAGCACAGTATAATGAGTAGAACTGGTCTTGTAACCCAAAGGTCACAGGTTTGATTCCCGTGTAGGACACAGCCGTTGTACTCTTGAGCAAGGTACGTAGCCTGCATTGTTTCAGTACAGGTCCAGCTGTATAAATGGATCCAAAGTAGATGCAATGTAAAAGTTGTGGAAGTCACTGTGGATAACAGTGTCTGCTAAATGCCGGTAATATAAATCACTTGTAGCCTACTTCCTCAAAAACGCTTGTCAAGCCAACAGCCTATCCCTTCATTGCCCTGGCCAATTTGTGCTGAACAGTTATTTAAGATCAAATTAAATGCAGCTATTCGCATTTTTTAATTATGATTGTCATGGTTTTGTGTTTGTCTGCGTTTCCTTTTTTGGGGCGCCAGATGGCGGCACTTCAGTTTGTAGATCTGTTCCTTTTCCCTGTTTAATTGTATTATTGTTTTCAATTATTCTATTATTGTTTTTTGGTTATCTCGTTCCCTCTCTGTGGTCTGATTGTGCATTGTGCCCTCCGGTGTCTCGTTAGTGTCGTGTCTATTTAAGTTATTTGCTTCCCTGGCTCGGGTGCTGGTTCCTTGTGTTTCCACATGTTTTTCTGCCTCTGTGTTTCTGCCCATGAGTTCCTGCCCTGCCCAAGTTCTGTTCTGTATGTTTTTCTTGCGATTTTTGGATTTTCTGTTTTCTGTTTCTTTGTATTTTTCTTTTGTGTTTTTGGGAATTGCCCTGCGAGGCATTTCTTGGTTTCCTGCATTTGTTCCTTAGTTTTGGTAATTAAAGTCTTTGTGTAAATTTTCCTTTTGGAGTTCTTCGATTTTTTTACTCTGCATTTGGGTCCATTCCCTCGCCAGTCCTGACAATGATGGTCTATTTATTTTTCATAAGTGATTACTCTTTGTTATCATTGAAAACTTCATCATGCAAAGACAGAAATACCACAACTAATAACATTTTTAATGACAATATGCTATTACAAGCAATATCAATATGACAAAGTAGTCAAAAAAATATGGTGGAATCAGCATAATATAGCATCAGAGAGACAAATGCCAGCTTTAGCCTACTTATTTATTAATATTTATTTGTCACGATTCATCACCACGAAGAATGAGCACAAGAAAGTTATGACTGGTAAATTGTTATTACAGTAGAAGTATTAACAGTAATTATATAAAAATAATATAATAAAAACAATCGAGCCCTCAGCTTCTCTTCATATTCAGCTCACCATTCCTGTTCGGTTTCTCATTTTCACACTTGGATTAGATTGTGTTTTTCACCACAGTGGAAGGTGGTATAACTGACCTATTGGGGATGTTACATTACACGTATGTTTATTTTTTCATCTATTTCTTATGGTAAAATAAAGAAGGAACAAAAAAGAACACACTTTAAAGTCCATTTAATTTAATACTAATACAAGCAGACACATTAAATGCATGTTGAACATGTTGCAGAGTCTCAGTTGTTTAGGTTGTAAGTAAGCTTGCAGCGATTTTACTACATAATATATAAAGTTCAGCGTAGGACCTGAAGGAAACATACAGCAATCAAATCTGACAAACTTAGAGAAAGATCACAAGTGCAGCTCTGGTGAATCAGAACCTCACATATATTATACAGATCCTGCACTCTAAAGGAAACAACACATTGAAAAATAATCCTGAGCTCTCAAACGTTCTTCATTCCACATGAGCACACTGATCCATCTTCTGTGTGAAGGTTTTATTAGTCAACTTCCACATTCTCTTCATTCTGGTATAGTGGGAAAACAGTCAGCTGTATCATATATTCTAATCCACATACCTACGATACGTTAAGATCTCCAAGCTTAATAAATGCTGCACCCCTGACCACAAAAATGTGAAATGTGTTGAAACAGATATTTTCTGGACAAAAAAACACTTTCTGTCCACACATTTAAAATTAGCGATTGATTTTTTTTTAAAATAACGTGGTGTTAAGTTTCCTAATATTTCAGGATTTCTAAGTCAACAAATTGAAAGTTTTCGTGTAGTGATTTGAAACCATAATGAGGCAAAATAATTCACATTGCCATGCCTATATACAAACACAAATAAAACGATTGGTTGACATGGCTGCCAACCAATCGGAATTAAATATTTGTCCAAGCCATAGTATAAATTGTTATACTGTTTGTTGATCCTATGTATGGTAAGTGAATGGAAGCAAAGTAAATATTTTAAGGATAAAGTTTATATATAATTTGAAAGCGTACCTGAGACTCACCTGCAACAGTTAGAGTGATGGAGTCGCTGCGCTGCGATGTCACATTTCTACCCTCCAGCCTCCCCTCACACCAGTACTGCCCCTGGTCAGATCCAGCAGCCCCAGTGATGTTTACACTGTACTCTTTAGTGAGAGATGTGGCTGTCTGGTTATGGTCTCTGTACAAGAAATGTGTCCAGTTGCTGTAGGAGTCCACCTCACACCTCAGGGTGACGGTCTCTCCATTGTACAGTGGGCGCCATTTTTGCTCTACAGTCAGAGTGGCTTTAGGCAGGGCTGTGGAAAGGAGACAGACTGGGTCACAGTTTCCTCTGTCAGAATGTAGAAGTGACTGAGGAGGAAACAGTTGTGCATGAAATGCAAGGGAAAAAGAACCATGGCAGAAAGATGAATTATCTTTGAATCAATAGGTGGTCCTGCGCAATATTTCATGAAAAATAAATATTAGAAACATAACTTTAAAAGTAAATTATTTATGTGAAACCATTCACAGAATATTTCTATTCTCTATAGTGTGAGCATAAGTTGAATATCATTGAAATTAGGATAATTATACAAAGCCTCTAGCACTGCTGAATTCATAAGAATCCCAATAACATGTCTGAAATTTACTGAGAGTGGTGTAATAAACAATAAAATCCAGTGAGTAGCAGTTCTATGGGTGAAAATACCTCATTAATGAGAGCGTCAGATGAGAATGGGCAGACTCATTCAAGCTAGCAGAAAGGCCACAAAATGTCAAATAACAGCTATTTACAACAGTAATGCGCAGAAGGACATCACTGAATACACAACCGAAAACTAAACAATTAAAGAATGGATTAATGTCTGGTCTGACGAATCTCCATTTTTGCTACGACATAAATGGTAGGGTCAGAATTTGACAAAACAGGATGAATCCATACTGCACAAAAATCCCATCCTGCTGTCAGCAGTAAAACCTGGTAGTGGTAGTATAATGGTGTGGGCCATGTTTTTGTGACACACATTAGGCCTCTGAATACCTACTGAACATCAACTGAGTGCCAGAACATACTTAAGCATTGTAGCGGACCATGTGCATCCCTTTATGACCACAGTCTACCTTTTAGCAAGTTGATACTTCCAACAGGTAATGCGCCATGTCACAAAGCACACGTCACCTCTAGCTGGTTCCACAAACAGGACGGCGACTTCATTTTACTCCAATGACCTGCACAGCCCCCAGATCTGAATCCAATAGAGCATGTGACATATCCAAATATAAAGCGTACCTGAGACTCACCTGCAACAGTCAGATTGATGGAGTCGCTGCGCTGTGATGTCACTTTTCTCCCCTCCAGCCTCCCCTCACACCAGTACTGCCCCTGGTCAGACCCAGCAGCACCAGGGATGGTGAGTCTGTTACCAGTTACACTGTAACCAGCAGTCTGAGACACAGCCATCTGGGCCTGGTCTTTGTACCAGGAATATGTCCAGCTGCTGTAGGAGTCCACCTCACACCTCAGGGTGACGGTCTCTCCATTGTACACTGGGCGCCATTTTGGCTCTACAGTCAGAGTGGCTTTAGGCAGGGCTGTGGAAAGGAGACAGACTGGGTCACAGTTCTGTTGTCATGCCAGAATTTTTATGACTATGGAGAAATCAAATCACCCTAAATGAAGGACAAAATCCAGGGCAGCTGCATTCCTATTTTCAATGATATTAAGAGAAGATATTCAAAAATCAGAAATGAAAAAGCTCTAATCCTGATCGAATTGGTACAAGAATTAAACTAAGGAACAGGATCCCAGAGTCATCATAGCAGTTCGACCCAGTGCATTATGGGAATGTGCCAATTTTGCACAATAATGCCTGTCAGCACTCACCAGATACCTGTATGTGGGTGGGGTAACTATACTCTGTGTACCAGACTGGGTCTCCCCCTGTGTATGTAAGTGCAGCAGCACTGAGGATGTCAAGCCTTTAGATGTTCTGGAAATATGGGCAATGTCATGTGATCCAGTTCCTTTTTACCAGTAATATTCCCAGCCAGCTGAAGTCACTGTAACCTTACAAGAGTGACTGACATGTTCTCTTGCATATAACTGCCTGTGTGGAGAGACAGTCAGGACAGGTGGGGTTTCTCTATAACAGAGAGAACAGACTGAATCTCTCCCCCAGGTTCCTAATAATGGCATAATCAAACATACAGTGCAAACTGGCTTTAATCTGGGATACAGTAGAACATGGTTCGCTTATCCATGTACTGGGAAAGCATGTGACTATCTCAGAACGGGTGTGGGCGAGGCTGTGAAGACGGACAGACTGTGTCACAGCTCTAATCGCTCATTACATTACACTACATTACAGGAATTCGCAGATGGTTCTACCCAGAGCGATTTACACAACTTTTACATACAACTTTGCTAGTGGAGTGTAGGCATGACTACAGAGGGACAGGCATGCTCTGATTGGGGTTGAGACAAAGAGCTACAGGCAGTAGGTTCTCTCATTGTCATAACAGATAGAAAAGGCTACATTCCATGGATTTAAACATACAGAAGCTCAATTATTAACAATACAAACAGTGTGACAGTCAGAAACTCAACTCAATTGGTGGTATACCCAGCCCATTTTAGTGAAAATATGTTAATTTTATATTTGTCTGTAATAAATGAACTGGTACGCGAAGCACCATGTGCACTGGGGAAGATTGTATAAATGTGTTAAATATGGTCTCTCTGTGGGACGAGTGAGACCACCAGTGTTCAGCTGCTGACCAGTTTTGACTCACCTGACACGATCAGTCTGACAGGATCACTTTCGGATTCAGCAGAACACCTATATACACCACTGTGGGCTTCAGTAACAGGTGCGATGGTGTAGTAGTTTTCTTGGGACGTGTGCTTTAGTAGCCAACTATTTGATTCATTTCTGAACCATGTGAATCCATAATGTTTGAATGGCCGTCCCAAACACCTGAGAGTGACGGTCTCTCCAGTGAAGAACAGGGGCCAGTTAGGCTGCAGAGTCAGTACATCCTTTGGGCTCCCTGTACAAACAGTGCATGCACTACGTCAGTACATGTGTAAACATACTCATGACATGTTTATAGTGTCCTGATTAATGCCTCAGCTTCATTATTTTAGAACAGTAAAGATCTGCTTCTGTTTGTGATCTCTGTATCACCCCCTACTGTAGGACATGCCTCGAGTCTCACAGAATAATATTTCTACATTACCGTCCACATATGCAGTCAAATTAATCACATCATAATGCTGTGAGACAGTCTTATTGTGACACATGACATTCTGTTATCAATCATAAGTTTCACTAAACTGTCTGAATAAGGTTTTTCTCTTATAAATTATCAGGTAACACAAGGTGGGGTTTGTTTTAAAATCTAGTAACACTCACCCAGTCTTGTCATTAGACTCAGCACTGTAAAAAAAAGACAGGAATCATTGACATCATCATCGAAATGGCCAAAGAAATGCAATAAGTACAAGCAAAATACAAAACCATGAATATGTTCCAAATAAAGACTAAATATATCCCCATCATTTGATTTTAAGCTTTTTGATTTCAAGATGTCATCCATGCAGTACTTCGGAAGTTGGCTAAACTCAGGTCCACCAGTCATTGTTTGAGTTCAACAATGATCAGTTTGAATGGAGAGTATATCTGTTTGTGTCAGCATATTTGAAGCCTTTACATGTTCTGTGCAAAAATACACTGAAAGTTTTGGTTAAAAAGCCAGTTACATATCACCACTGTCATATTATTAAGTGCAATTGTTTTACCCTTTATCATGTAATTTATTGATTTATTATTTTATTTGTAGTACAGTATGCTACATTGGTACCTTTTGCGATTATTTATATATTTTTTTTATTTTACTGCTAGAATGTATTGATGCGCACCAACCTTTTTATTCTAATTACAAATTGCTGCTTGTACATATTTTTTGTAAATTTTCCCACTTTCCCACCTGCCAAGGGACTACTGATGAAATTTAGTTATCAAGCTAATTCTGGGGCTGTTACTAACTGTCCAATGTCTCTTTCAAATAACAAATTAATAAAATTGCATTTCTTCTTTCAAAAAAAATTGGTTAGTGATCATTCAAGGTATGTTATCTACTGAAGCAAAAGTATACTTCTTCACTCATTCTTTTCTTCTTTTCCCATAACGCAGGTCATTCCAATGCAGCCCAAACGCTGTAGAGCATTTTAGTATTAGTGAGGTCAAATAATACTTATTTATTTAAGCATAACTTAACAAATGTGTTGTTGTTGTTTTTTGTTTCAATCAAATGCAAATTTCTCCACAAAAACATACTTGTCTGTTAAAAACCTTTACATTAAAAAACTGATTCGGTAGTACTCACAGATCAACGTGACCCCTCTGTTTGCCTGCATGATTCAAGAGGAAGTTTATTGCTTCAACTTCAGTGGTCAAATGAGCCATAAAAAAACCTGGCCTTTTATATATACTGTACAGCACCTCTAATGCATTCTTTTCTTATCTGCTTGTGTGGACAGCAAGTTGCGAAAAAATTCTCACAGAACCTCCCACCCTTCTACTTCATCACTGCTTTACCTTCCGCTTTTCTGTAACTAAAATCAACTAAATTGAAATATATATCTACAGAAGATCACTCTTACATTTCCTGTCTACTGACAAAAAGCCACCAACAACAGAAGTCAGAATACCCACAGGCACTCACAGTGCCAAACAGAGAATAAACTATCAAACTTGTATGTGAGTTGTGTAGGCTACATACAACTCTAAGTACCTGTATGAGTTGTACTGCAGTTGATGACAGACAAATCCTGTGAAGAGTTGTGAAGGAGAACCCTAAAACTACGGTCAGTGATGTCACCAGCGGTCTCCAGAGGGCAGGTGTAAAAATATAGCAAGCCCCCAAATGCAGAAGACTCTGAGAGCAGAATTATAGAGGCTAAACAGGAAAATGCAAAACCTCACATCAACATCAAGAATCAAAAGGTCAGATTAGAATTTGCCAAAAAATACAGAGACAAGACAGAAGAGTTTTGAAACAGTTTTATGAACAGATGAGTCAAAAAATTAAAAACCAAAGCAATGGAAAGCTGAAACTGTGGAGGAAAGAACTTCTGCTTTTTTTTTTTTATTCTTTTTTTTTACTTTTACACAGCTGAAAATAGGGGGTCTCAACACAAAGACAGCAGTTTTTGTGAAATGGTAACACATACCATGATATTAAAAGCTGACTGTACTTTTGTCTCATTTTCATATCCATTTACCGTAAGCACAGAGCAAAAATAACCAATTTCCCGCTACCATTACAACACTTTCGGGGGGCTCTGTTTGTGAGAGCAAAAATAAGGAAGTCGGTCCTGCACAGCAAACCAGCTTCATGTTTTCTTCTCTTCTATTTTTATAAACTAAAGGAAAAAGCGGAACTTAACTTGTTATTGCAGGGAATCAGAGTGACTTTAGGGCATCACCTCGCTTAAATGCGCTGGTTGTCTGTGAAATGAAACACTGCATGGTCTAAAAAACCCGACTGTGCCAGAGCTGACTGTGAATGTTGGACCCACAGGACAGCTCACAATTGGCTAGAGTGAAGTCCTGGGAGAATGTGATTGGCTACTGTGCTGTCCAGAGGCTGTAGTGTGGTCCACAGAAAGGTGGCTTCAGTTTGTGAGGAGTACCGTCCCATCACAACATAGCAGCTCCTCTGATTGGTCAGACTCAATAGTCAAGCAGCAGGCTGGTTGCATGAATTTTAAAAGATGGGGATGCTTGTCTGTGCACTAAAAAACATACACAAGATTGAGGTGCTAGTCTGTGTGCTTACAAACTTACACAGGATGGGGTGCTTGTCTGTGGTCCTTTAAAGTTCCAGTGCATGTCCCTCTGACATTTACTTTAAAATAGAAGCTATTGTAAAATAATTTGGCCAGCAGGTGGGGCACTTGAGCAATAAAAAAAATCCATAGAGTTAAAAAAATAAATAAATACTGTACTAATTTGGCTCCTGCCTAATCTTTGGGGTACACTCTACTATACAAAATGTTATACTATCCGGTACCACGGATTCCCTGATGGTAATGGAGAGTAGAGATTCTACTATAATGACCTCTGCAAAAACAATGCCCAACAATGCCCAGTCAAAGCCCAACATCTGGCCACCATGCTCCGTCAGCTCAGAGACAGTCTAACTGGCTCCACCCTTCTTGCATATGCGGACTTCATGACTGCTTGGCCACAGAATCATTTGTGTTCTGTCTGTTTCTCCAGGCTTGGGAGCTGATTGGCTGCAGCAGAAGAGCTGTGTTAGGTCATAGCTAAGGACCACTATGTGGGAAACTGAAGAGCAAATAGATAGAGGGGGCGGAGTTACTGCACTCTGAGCTCTGAATAAACTAAAGACTTCTCAAGAAACTGCTGCACTTCCTGTTCCAACTTCCCACAGCGCCACAGCCTGGTCTGCGGTTATCCCAACGCTGGTGTGCGCTCTGGCATCCAGGCTATGGCTTCTCCCCCCGTCTGCCGCCAGATAAGCCCCTCGTCCAGGTTACAAGCACAACCAATCACAACACTGACACCACACAAAGGTGCTGTACCAAAGATTAAAAGTATCTCGAGACACAACACAAACCTGGCCACCATGAATAAACCAAAATAAAATTAACTGGCAAGGAATCTCCACCCCGTCCCACCCCCCTGGGGGAATCTCTTTATCCTCACCGATCCTACATGCCCCTTTAATTTTATACCCGTTCTGCTCAACTAATTCTCTCAATGAACACCAGAGATGTCCCACCGCTCTGGCAGTCCCAGAGAAAGACTGGCATTTCCCCACATTTACTGAAATGGGATTTTAGTGGGAGGTTACTGACACCTAGTGGTGAAAATATGCAAGCCTTTCACAACACAGACACGCACCTGCCAGCATCTATCATTGCCAGACATAATGGATATGATTGTTGCTCCAACTACCCCAATCTCACTTCACACTCTGTTGCCCCAATATCCAATTACCTATGTTCTCACCTAATCCATTTTCAAAATTCAAAAATCATCAAACAGTCAAGTGAGAACTAAATTCTCTTTTGTTGTGACAGCTTTGGGAATTAATGTATGTGGGGAAGTGAAGGTGTTGTGTAACCTCTCAGATGTAGGAGATCTGCTGGTGCTTAGATGTTTGTAGTACCTGACCCTGCAGGTAAGAGAATCACCTGTGGCCAGTGACCATTCCACTACTGTCTGTGTTAATGTGTGACTTTTGCCTTGTGACTACACCCTCCTACAAGACAGAAACAAAAGGCATGAGAGCAAGTGGAGGCCACTAAATAACCAGATGAACAACACTGATTAATAAACTTAACTTAGACAATAACTTCATACCAACCTCTCTTTGTTTTAATGTTTAAGTCTCTATACCAGAGTGAGATATCCTGCAGGGGGTTAATGCTGATGCTGTACTCATCTGTGACCATGGGAGGTCAGCAGAGGCCATGTTTCACGGTCAGCCAAAACAGCAAACATAAAAAAAGGGCAAGATCAACTCTGAGTCTCCCAATATACAGCAAGTAAAATGAAAAGACTGAAAAAGTGATGATAAAATGGTTCATACAAGCCTGGTATCAACAGTTAAAGACGGGCTAAATAGGAATCTGTTAAAGCAAATAATCACAGAGTTTGTACAGATTGTGGCCTGAGGTATTAAATTAGCTGAAAAAATTAACAGCCGTGTTTATTAAAATGCGGTGCAGATAATCGAGGTCATCCATCCAGGCCTCCAGGTAGTGTCATAACAGCGTTTTGACGGTGAGAGGTTCAGCTCAGGAGATATATGCAGTGTGAATATTCCCTTTCCTCTGACATTATGCTTAAATCACCCAATCCTCCTGCTGTTTTTCTCATCTGTGTCACTCCCTGGGGCTCCTGCCTATTCCCTCCCTCCTTTATTATGTTCTTTTCCTCTTCTCATTTCTTCTCTTCTTCCACTTCCCTCTGGATCTTATCTGATGTCTCTCGCATATGCTGCTGGAGCCTCCTCTGTTCCTCTCCTCCTCCATGCTGTCAGTCGTCTGTAGGAGCTGTGTGATCTGAGTGTGGTCAGCCCTGTTCTTATTGCTTAACATGTGACGTCCACCATGACACTGACCAATGAGCTCCTGAAGCTCACAGCCATGCTGCACAAACATCTCTAAACATCTCCTTTCCCATCTGTGTCCATGTGTGAGCAGTACTGTTCTCACATACCATTGTTTTACTTTTAGAATGGGCTGACAATCACTGCAATGCTCCTCCCAACCACCAGGGTGTGTGCTTCCTGACACTGCAGGGCTGCACTGATGCTCAGTTGAGAATTACACAGCATCCCTTGTGACCTCATTTCCTCATTTAATAAACACTGAATTTCACTCGCTTTGTTGCCATGTACATTGAACCTCCAAAATCGTAATATTATTCAATATATTTTTTTTTTTTTATAGGAAAATGTAGTGAATGTATTAACTATGCTATAGAGTTTTCTGGTTTGTTAAACAGAAATGTAAACCATCTCAGCAGTAAAGGGCTTTGATTGTGTTGTACAGGTGTGGGGTTCATATGCCTGCCATGGTGTGGGTGTGGTCTTAACCACAGGAGGCCAGATGGATGTGAATGCCTCCTTAAGGGTCTCTAAACAGCACAAACAATCATCTAATAATCTAGGAGGCCTTCTTCATGTGGTGCTCCAGATATTTCTCCCGAGACATGGCCATCCGTCTCTTCGGCTCAAGGACATCGCTTGCTGCTTTTGCTTTGAATATGAGGGAAAAGAGGGGTAATTAATGTTCTGTCATGATACCAATTAAAAAAACAATTGATAGTGTCCTTCTTACCAAGTTTCTCCTGTTTGTTCTGAAGAACTGCAAACTGGAGAAAGACAAGTGACAGACAGAAAAAGAGCTGACAGGTGAGGCAAGTATTCATTGCCAGAACATGCGCGCACACACACATACACACACATACGGATCTTCCTGCCGACCTCCATTTCAGCCTCTCACCTCACGCTCCTCGAATTTGACGCTGCAGCTCAGACACCAGTTTTAGTGAGTCCCTGTACTTGATCTCATAGTCACATATCTGCAATGGAATAGGAGAACATGGAGATTAAAGGTGTTCCAAAGACCCACACATAGGTATGCAATCGTATAACAGGAGACAGACCTGACTGTAGAGAGGGTAGAGTGGAGCATTGGTACTCGCTGGAGGTGCTCATCTGGGTCTGGTGCAGCCGCTCAGTCTTGAACAGCTTAAGGAGCAGAGCCTGGATCTCCTGCTTCACACGCTGCTCGTGCTCGCTCCTCTCCTCCATCACTCTTTCCACCTTCGCTCTCCAGTCCTGCTCAAGCTGCCCCAGCTTCCTGCAGCACGGAGCACACAGGCTTCAGTCTTACACTGTGCTGGAGCCAGCAGTAACTTGTGTGCTTTTTATAAACTGGTTCACAGCACATGGATGTGTGCACCATGTGACACTCATCAATCCTGTACAGGATTTCTGCACGTTAAAAAATAATCAGAAGCTTCATCATTCAAGTACAATTTAAGCTTTCTGTTAAGTGTCTGTCCATTGTTAACTCAGATTCAGTTACTTCTAAAATTAGCATCAATATTATTACCTTTCCTCTCCAATGACTGTTACTTGGAATAAGACACAAGCCCTGAAATGGGTGGCGTTATTATGAGTTATTAACAGTTGATAAAATTGATCCAGTCAAAGTGGTCTGCTATGGAGACCAAACTAGAGAGGTTGGTTCATATCAATGTCAATGACTAACAGCACACGGTAGTCCCACCTATGATGGAGTTCATGAAGCCTCACTCTCCCATTGCCATGGTTACCTTATTTAGATGTCATATTTGGTTTCCCTTAACAGTCTTGCTCGGTACTCACTGCTGTAGAACCATCTCTTTCTCTTGAAATGTCTTCTGAAATTCCTCCTGCTCCAGATTGACACTTTTTATTCTGTTCTCTCCCTCCTCCAGCATCAAGTCAAGTGCATCTCTCTCTTAACACATTTTCATGCATCTCCTTTGCAGCTCTCTGACACTTGCCTTTATGAAATATCAAATGGTGTAAATACACATTTCTAATATAAGCTGTTGCACAAACAGCAGTGCACTACTTCAGCCATAGATTCCATTAAAGCTTCACATTCTGAAAGTAACTGAAATTAATCACACTCATGTACAGTATGATGGTATCGAGCAGTATTCATACAATGTTGCAGTGGGAAGATGGGCAGGGCTTCTGCTGTCCTGACTGCAGTGGGAAGATGGGTACGGTTTCTGCAGTCCTGACAGCAGTCAGAAGCTCATTCCACCACCAGGGGTCAGAAAAGACTGGAGATGTGACCTGGAAGATAGAGTATGAGAGGAGATAACAGAAACAAGAGACTTGGTAAAGAGAGAGAAGAGGAGATGAAGCAGAAAGAGAGATGGGGGGAGGGGTACTGAGTTGGGAATGGGGGAGGGTTGTCTGGGAAGAGGATTGACTAGTGTGTTTGAAGACTCCATCTTGAGGGATTTGTAAATATCAGCAACCTTCCTGTAAAAGAAGCGTAAAAGTTGGGATACATATGGTCCCCCCCCCCCCCCCCCCCCCCCCCGCCACCCGCCACCCAGCGAGGAAGATGATGAGGGAGGCAAAGAAGAGCCCAAGGATCACAGTTTGAATTTAGTTGCTTTTTGAGATCACCAAATCTCATATTCAACCATACAATGACACCGTCATACCAACAGGCTCTTTGGAAATGCTGCACAAACAAAGGCCTTAGTGAGAGCAATTGTGTAAATTAATTGTCTGGTTTGACCAAAATTGAGCACACTATTTCTGCAACTTTTAAGGTCATAGAACCTGAAGTTTATAATGTAACTCTGTTTGAATGCTAAATGATGTATGGAATATTATTTACAAAAAAATTATTCACAAATTGATTATCAATCAAATCAATCAAATTATATTTGTATAGCGTATTTTATTGCAGTTGTCACAATACGCTTTATAGACAACACTGGCCTAAACCCCCACAGGAGCAAGCCTAAGGCAAGGAAAAACTCCCTGTGGCAGATGGGAACCTTGGAAGGAACCAGGCTCAAGGGGGAAACCTATCCTCCTCTGGTCGGCTCAGGGTGCCGACTGGTGACCAACATGTCAGTCAGTTTTATGTTGGCTGAGGTGTAATTTGCAATAGAAATTTGCATCACTCCAGCATGCCCAGCTGAACTACGCTGACCTGAAGAAAGCTGTGAAAGTTACACATTTAACTGCGACACTGAGAAGCTCTCAGAGCGGCTGCCATCCCCTCTGAAATCGCAGAGTATCCTAACCCAAACACAGCTGCAGGAAGCTGCAACGGTTACCAAGTGCGTCTGCATTTTAGTGCCATGCTCCTCTCTCCTCTGCTCGAGATACAGACGGAGCTGCAGGTTGGAGACGCTCGCGTGGTTTCTGTACTCTGATCACATGCTCATGAAGGGAAGCTAATGAGCCGCAGCGTCCGCTATATTGTACTTTAATTTTTTTTTTTCTAGAGGAGGTAATCAGAGAAGTATGACATGCCTGTGTATTTTATAACCGTTCTGCAGCTTTCCCCCTGTGTGTGGCAGGAAAATAACAGTGTGTGCATACGCCAGAGCGCATGTGTGATGCAGCACTTTCTTCCTCTGGAGAAATGTGAAAGTCCGTATGTTTGTGTTTATAGTCAGGTAAACAGCTAGGTGTCCATTCCATGTCAGGGAGCTTATAAAAAATAAAGGTTATCTCAAAAAGTTATTATTTAAGTGCGTTATATCAACGTTTATTGTGTTGTATACATTTTCTTGATTCCTATTAGAAATGTTTCATAACATGCATTAATGACTGCAGCACTGTTTCAATCCAGAGGTCTCCTGTACAGGAGCATTATACATCAGCCCTGAACCAGGAGTGACCGCTGTCCATTGAGCACCACGCGCTGCCAGAGTACTGCAAATATCATTCAGCACCACGTCACAGCAGTCTCACTCCGTAAACATGCAAGACTGAAGCTGCGATTTCTGTATTGCTCATTTCATCAGTGATGCGCCAATTGTAGCCCAATCTGTTCCCAAAAAACACCTCATTTGCTCACCCAGGCCGAAGGCGCAATCTCTGACAGTCGTTAGGGGGCACCCAGCACGAGGTCAACAGAACCTTAGGGCACTTTAAAACTATATGATCCTTATGTAGGCATTTGAACGGATACTGCATTAAAGCAACATCGGTTCAGAAAGGACAGCAAATGTGATGAACATCCAAAGACACTGCTATTATGTTAGCATGAGCGATAGCACAGTATAATGAGTAGAACTGGTCTTGTAACCCAAAGGTCACAGGTTTGATTCCCGTGTAGGACACAGCCGTTGTACCCTTGAGCAAGGTACGTAGCCTGCATTGTTTCAGTACAGGTCCAACTGTATAAATGGATCCAAAGTAGATGCAATGTAAAAGTTGTGGAAGTCACTGTGGATAACAGTGTCTGCTAAATGCCGGTAATGTAAATCACTTGCAGCCTACTTCCTCAAAAACGCTTGCCAAGCCAACAGCCTATCCCTTCATTGCCCTGGCCAATTTGTGCTGAACAGTTATTTAAGATCAAATTAAATGCAGCTATTCGCATTTTTTAATTATGATTGTCATGGTTTTGTGTTTGTCTGCGTTTCCTTTTTTGGGCCGCCAGATGGCGGCACTTCAGTTTGTAGATCTGTTCCTTTTCCCTGTTTAATTGTATTATTGTTTTCAATTATTCTATTATTGTTTTTTGGTTATCTCGTTTTCCCTTCCCTCTCTGTGGTCTGATTGTGCATTGTGCCCTCCTGTGTCTCGTTAGTGTCGTGTCTATTTAAGTTCTTTGCTTCCCTGGCTCGGGTGCTGGTTCCTTGTGTTTCCACATGTTTTTCTGCCTCTGTGTTTCTGCCCATGAGTTCCTGCCCTGCCCAAGTTCTGTTCTGTATGTTTTTCTTGCGATTTTTGGATTTTCTGTTTTCTGTTTCTTTGTATTTTTCTTTTGTGTTTTTGGGAATTGCCCTGCGAGGCATTTCTTGGTTTCCTGCATTTGTTCCTTAGTTTTGGTAATTAAAGTCTTTGTGTAAATTTTCCTTTTGGAGTTCTTGGATTTTTTTACTCTGCATTTGGGTCCATTCCCTCGCCAGTCCTGACAATGATGGTCTATTTATTTTTCATAAGTGATTACTCTTTGTTATCATCGAAAACTTCATCATGCAAAGACAGAAATACCACAACTAATAACATTTTTAATGACAATATGCTATTACAAGCAATATCAATATGACAAAGTAGTCAAAAAAATATGGTGGAATCAGCATAATATAGCATCAGAGAGACAAATGCCAGCTTTAGCCTACTTATTTATTAATATTTATTTGTCATGATTCATCACCACGAAGAATGAGCACAAGAAAGTTATGACTGGTAAATTGTTATTACAGTAGAAGTATTAACAGTAATTATATAAAAATAATATAATAAAAACAATCGAGCCCTCAGCTTCTCTTCATATTCAGCTCACCATTCCTGTTCGGTTTCTCATTTTCACACTTGGATTAGATTGTGTTTTTCACCACAGTGGAAGGTGGTATAACTGACCTATTGGGGATGTTACATTACACATATGCTTATTTTTTCATCTATTTCTTATGGTAAAATAAAGAAGGAACAAAAAAGAACACACTTTAAAGTCCATTTAATTTAATACTAATACAAGCAGACACATGAAATGCATGTTGAGCATGTTGCAGAGTCTCAGTTGTTTAGGTTGTATGTAAGCTTGCAGCGAGTTTACTACATAATATATAAAGTTCAGCGTAGGACCTGAAGGAAACATACAGCAATGAAAGCAGACTAACTTAGACAAAGATCACAAGTGCAGCTCTGGTGAATCAGAACCTCACATATATTATACAGATCCTGCACTCTAAAGGAAACAACACATTGAAAAATAATCCTGAGCTCTCAAACGTTCTTCATTCCACATGAGCACACTGATCCATCTTCTGTGTGAAGGTTTTATTAGTCAACTTCCACATTCTCTTCATTCTGGTATAGTGGGAAAACAGTCAGCTGTATCATATATTCTAATCCACATAACTACGATACGTTAAGATCTCCAAGCTTAATAAATGCTGCACCCCTGACCACAAAAATGTGAAATGTGTTGAAACAGATATTTTCTGGACAAAAAAACACTTTCTGTCCACACATTTAAAATTAGCGATTGATTTTTTTTTAAATAACGTGGTGTTAAGTTTCCTAATATTTCAGGATTTCTAAGTCAACAAATTGAAAGTTTTCGTATAGTGATTTGAAACCATAATGAGGCAAAATAATTCACATTGCCATGCCTATATACAAACACAAATAAAACGATTGGTTGACATGGCTGCCAACCAATCGGAATTAAATATTTGTCCAAGCCATAGTATAAATTGTTATACTGTTTGTTGATCCTATGTATGGTAAGTGAATGGAAGCAAAGTAAATATTTTAAGGATAAAGTTTATATATAATTTGAAAGCGTACCTGAGACTCACCTGCAACAGTTAGAGTGATGGAGTCGCTGCGCTGCGATGTCACATTTCTACCCTCCAGCCTCCCCTCACACCAGTACTGCCCCTGGTCAGATCCAGCAGCCCCAGTGATGTTTACACTGTACTCTTTAGTGAGAGATCTGGCTGTCTGGTTATGGTCTTGTACAAGAAATGTGTCCAGTTGCTGTAGGAGTCCACCTCACACCTCAGGGTGACGGTCTCTCCATTGTACAGTGGGCGCCATTTTGGCTCTACAGTCAGAGTGGCTTTAGGCAGGGCTGTGGAAAGGAGACAGACTGGGTCACAGTTTCCTCTGTCAGAATGTAGAAGTGACTGAGGAGGAAACAGTTGTGCATGAAATGCAAGGGAAAAAGAACCATGGCAGAAAGATGAATTATCTTTGAATCAATAGGTGGTCCTGCGCAATATTTCATGAAAAATAAATATTAGAAACATAACTTTAAAAGTAAATTATATATGTGAAATCATTCACAGAATATTTTTATTCTCTATAGTGTGAGGATAAATTGAATATCATTGAAATTAGGATAATTATACAAAGCCTCTAGCACTGCTGAATTCATAAGAATCCCAATAACATGTCTGAAATTTACTGAGAGTGGTGTAATAAACAATAAAATCCAGTGAGTAGCAGTTCTATGGGTGAAAATACCTCATTAATGAGAGCGTCAGATGAGAATGGGCAGACTCATTCAAGCTAGCAGAAAGGCCACAAAATGTCAAATAACAGCTATTTACAACAGTAATGCGCAGAAGGACATCACTGAATACACAATGAAAAATGAAATACTAAACAATTAAAGAATGGATTAATGTCTGGTCTGACGAATCTCCATTTTTGCTACGACATAAATGGTAGGGTCAGAATATGACAAAACAGGATGAATCCATACTGCACAAAAATCCCATCCTGCTGTCAGCAGTAAAACCTGGTAGTTATAGTAGAATGGTGTGGGCCATGTTTTTGTGACACACATTAGGCCTCTGAATACCTACTGAACATCAACTGAGTGCCAGAACATACTTAAGCATTGTAGCGGACCATGTGCATCCCTTTATGACCACAGTCTATCTTTTAGCAAGTTGATACTTCCAGCAGGTAATGCACCATGTCACAAAGCACACGTCACCTCTAGCTGGTTCCACAAACAAGACGGCGACTTCATTTTACTCCAATGACCTGCACAGTCCCCAGATCTGAATCCAATAGAGCATGTGACATATCCAAATTGAAAGCGTACCTGAGACTCACCTGCAACAGTCAGATTGATGGAGTCGCTGCGCTGTGATGTCACATTTCTCCCCTCCAGCCTCCCCTCACACCAGTACTGCCCCTGGTCAGACCCAGCAGCACCAGGGATGGTGAGTCTGTTACCAGTTACACTGTAACCAGCAGTCTGAGACACAGCCATCTGGGCCTGGTCTTTGTACCAGGAATATGTCCAGCTGCTGTAGGAGTCCACCTCACACCTCAGGGTGACGGTCTCTCCATTGTACAGTGGGCGCCATTTTGGCTCTACAGTCAGAGTGGCTTTAGGCAGGGCTGTGGAAAGGAGACAGACTGGGTCACAGTTCTGTTGTCATGCCAGAATTTTTATGACTATGGAGAAATCAAATCACCCTAAATGAAGGACAAAATCCAGGGCAGCTGCATTCCTATTTTCAATGATATTAAGAGAAGATATTCAAAAATCAGAAATGAAAAAGCTCTAATCCTGATCGAATTGGTACAAGAATTAAACTAAGGAACAGGATCCCAGAGTCATCACAGCAGTTGGACCCAGTGCATTATGGGAATGTGCCAATTTTGCACAATAATGCCTGTCAGCACTCACCAGATACTGTATGTGGGTGGGGTAACTATACTCTGTGTACCAGACTGGGTCTCCCCCCTGTGTATGTAAGTGCAGCAGCACTGAGGATGTACAAGCCTTTAGATGTTCTGGAAATATGGGCAATGTCATGTGATCCAGTTCCTTTTTACCAGTAATATTCCCAGCCAGCTGAAGTCTCTGTAACCTTACAAGAAAGACTGTCATGTTCTCTTGCATATAACTGCCTGTGTGGAGAGACAGTCAGGACAGGTGGGGTTTCTCTATAACAGAGAGAACAGACTGAATCTCTCCCCCAGGTTCCTAATAATGGCATAATCAAACATACAGTGCAAACTGGCTTTAATCTGGGATACAGTAGAACATGGTTCGCTTATCCATGTACTGGGGAAAGCATGTGACTATCTCAGAATGGGTGTGGGCGAGGCTGTGAAGACGGACAGACTGTGTCACAGCTCTAACCGCTCATTACATTACACTACATTACAGGCATTAGCAGATGCTCCTACCCAGAGCAATTTACACAACTTTTACATACAACTTTGCTAGTGGAGTGTAGACATGACTACAGAGGGACAGGCATGCTCTGATTGGGGTTGAGACAAAGAGCTAAAGCAGTAGGTTCTCTCATTGTCATAACAGATAGAAAAGGCTACATTCCATGGATTTAAACATACAGAAGCTCAAATATTAACAATACAAACAGTGTGACAGTCAGAAACTCAACTCAATTGGTGGTATACCCAGCCCATTTTAGTGAAAATATGTTAATTTTATATTTGCTGTAATAAATGAACTGGTACGCGAAGCACCATGTGCACTGGGGAAGATTGAATAAATGTGTTAAATATGGTCTCTCTGTGGGACGAGTGAGACCACCAGTGTTCAGCTGCTGACCAGTTTTGACTCACCTGACACGATCAGTCTGACAGGATCACTTTCGGATTCAGCAGAACAGCTATATACACCACTGTGGGCTTCAGTAACAGGTGCGATGGTGTAGTATTTATCCTGGGATGTGTGCTTTAAAACAAGACTATTTGATTCAATTCTGGACCATGCGAATCCATAATGTCTGAATGGCCGTCCCGAACACCTGAGAGTGACGGTCTCTCCAGTGAAGAACAGGGGCCAGTTAGGCTGCAGAGTCAGTACATCCTTTGGGCTCCCTGTACAAACAGTGCATGCACTACGTCAGTACATGTGTTTAAATACTCATGACATGTTTATAGTGTCCTGATTAATGCCTCAGCTTCATTATTTTAGAACAGTAAAGATCTGCTTCTGTTTGTGATCTCTGTATCACCCCCTACTGTAGGACATGCCTCGAGTCTCACAGAATAATATTTCTACATTACCGTCCACATATGCAGTCAAATTAATCACATCATAATGCTGTGAGACAGTCTTATTGTGACACATGACATTCTGTTATCAATCATAAGTTTCACTAAACTGTCTGAATAAGGTTTTTCTCTTATAAATTATCAGGTAACACAAGGTGGGGTTTGTTTTAAAATCTAGTAACACTCACCCAGTCTTGTCATTAGACTCAGCACTGTAAAAAAAAAAAGACAGGAATCATTGACATCATCATCGAAATGGCCAAAGAAATGCAATAAGTACAAGCAAAATACAAAACCATGAATATGTTCCAAATAAAGACTAAATATATCCCCATCATTTGATTTTAAGCTGTTTGATTTCAAGATGTCATCCATGCAGTACTTCGGAAGTTGGGTAAACTCAGGTCCACCAGTCGGTGTTTGAGTTCAACAATGATCAGTTTGAATGGAGAGTATATCTGTTTGTGTGAACATATTTGAAGCCTTTACATGTTCTGTTCAAAAATACACTGAAAGTTCTGGTTAAAAAGCCAGTTACATATCACCACTGTTATATTATTAAGTACAATTGTTTTACCTTTCATCATGTAATTTTTTGTTTTTATTATTTTATTTGTAGCACAATATTCTACATTGGTACCTTTTGCGATTATTTATATTCTTTATTTTACTGCTAGAGTGTATTAATGGACACCAACCTTTTTATTCTAATTGCAAATTGCTGCTTGTACATATTTTTTGTAAATTTTCCCACTTTCCCACCTGCCAAGGGACTACTGATGAAATTTTGTTATCAAGCTAATTCTGGGGCAGTTACTAACTGTCCAATGTCTCTTTCAAATAACAAATAAATAAAATTGTATTTCTTCTTTCACAAAAAATTGTTAGTGATCATTCAAGGTATGTTGTCTACTGAAGCAAAAGCATACTTCTTCACTCATACTTTTCTTCTTTTCCCATAACGCAGGTCATTCCAATGCAGCCCAAATGCTGTAGAGCATTTTAGTATTAGTGAGGTCAAATCATACTTATTTATTTAAGCATAACTTAACAAATGTGTTGTTGTTGTTTTTTGTTTCAATCAAATGCAAATTTCTCCACAAAAACATACTTGTCTGTTAAAAACCTTTACATTATAAAACTGATTCGGTAGTACTCACAGATCAACGTGACCCCTCTGTTTGCCTGCATGATTCAAGAGGAAGTTTAATGCTTCAACTTCAGTGGTCAAAAGAGCCATAAAAAACCTGGCCTTTTATATATACTGTACAGCACCTCTAATGCATTCTTTTCTTATCTGCTTGTGTGGACAGCAAGTTGCGAAAAAATTCTCACAGAACCTCCCACCCTTCTACTTCATCACTGCTTTACCTTCCGCTTTTCTGTAACTAAAATCAACTAAATTGAAATATATATCTACAGAAGATCACTCTTACATTTCCTGTCTACTGACAAAAAGCCACCAACAACAGAAGTCAGAATACCCACAGGCACTCACAGTGCCAAACAGAGAATAAACTATCCAAACTTGTATGTGAGTTGTGTAGGCTACAGACAACTCTAAGTACCTGTATGAGTTGTACTGCAGTTGATGACAGATTAATCCTGTGAAGAGTTGTGAAGGAGAACCCTAAAACTACGGTCAGTGATGTCACCAGCGGTCTCTAGAGGGCAGGTGTAAAAATATAGCAAGCCCCCAAATGCAGAAGACTCTGAGAGCAGAATTATAGAGGCTAAACAGGAAAATGCAAAACCTCACATCAACATCAAGAATCAAAAAGCCAGATTAGAATTTCCCAAAAAATACAGAGACAAGACAGAAGAGTTTTGAAACAGTTTTATGAACAGATGAGTCAAAAAAATAAAAACCAAAGCAATGGAAAGCTGAAAGTGTGGAGGAAAGAACTTCTGCTTTTTTTTTTTTTTTTTTTTTTTACTTTTACACAGCTGAAAATAGGGGGACTCAACACAAAGACAGCAGTTTCTGTGAAATGGTAACACATACCATGATATTAAAAGCTGACTGTACTTTTGTCTCATTTTCATATCCATTTACCGTAAGCACAGAGCAAAAATAACCGATTTCCCGCTACCATTACAACACTTTCGGGGGGCTCTGTTTGTGAGAGCAAAAATAAGGAAGTCGGTCCTGCACAGCAAACCAGCTTCATGTTTTCTTCTCTTCTATTTTTATAAACTAAAGAAAAAAGCGGAACTTAACTTGTTATTGCAGGGAATCAGAGTGACTTTAGGGCATCACCTCGCTTAAATGCGCTGGTTGTCTGTGAAATGAAACACTGCATGGTCTAAAAAACCCGACTGTGCCAGAGCTGACTGTGAATGTTGGACCCGCAGGACAGCTCACAATTGGCTAGAGTGAAGTCCTGGGAGAATGTGATTGGCTACTGTGCTGTCCAGAGGCTGTAGTGTGGTCCACAGAAAGGTGGCTTCAGTTTGTGAGGAGTACCGTCCCATCACAACATAGCAGCTCCTCTGATTGGTCAGACTCAATAGTCAAGCAGCAGGCTGGTTGCATGAATTTTAAAAGATGGGGATGCTTGTCTGTGCACTAAAAAACATACACAAGATTGAGGTGCTAGTCTGTGTGCTTACAAACTTACACAGGATGGGGTGCTTGTCTGTGGTCCTTTAAAGTTCCAGTGCATGTCCCTCTGACATTTACTTTAAAATAGAAGCTATTGTAAAATCATTTGGCCAGCAGGTGGGGCACTTGAGCAATAAAAAAATCCATTGAGTTAAAAAAATAAATAAATACTGTACTAATTTGGCTCCTGCCTAATCTTTGGGGTACACTCTACTATCCAAAATGTTATACTATCTGGTACCACGGATTCCCTGATGGTAATGGAGAGTAGAGGTTCTACTATAATGACCTCTGCAAAAACAATGCCCAACAATGCCCAGTCAAAGCCCAACATCTGGCCACCATGCTCCGTCAGCTCAGAGACAGTCTAACTGGCTCCACCCTTCTTGCATATGCGGACTTCATGGCTGCTTGGCCACAGAATCATTTGTGTTCTGTCTGTTTCTCCAGGCTTGGGAGCTGATTGGCTGCAGCAGAAGAGCTGTGTTAGGTCATAGCTAAGGACCACTATGTGGGAAACTGAAGAGCAAATAGATAGAGGGGGCGGAGTTACTGCACTCTGAGCTCTGAATAAACTAAAGACTTCTCAAGAAACTGCTGCACTTCCTGTTCCAACTTCCCACAGCGCCACAGCCTGGTCCGCGGTTTTTCCAACGCTGCTGTACGCTCTGGCTTCCAGGCTATGGCTTCTCCCCCCGTCTGCCGCCAGATAAGCCCCTCGTCCAGGTTACAAGCACAACCAATCACAACACTGACACCACACAAAGGTGCTGTACCAAAGGTTAAAAGTATCTCGAGACACAACACAGACCTGGCCACCAAGAATAAACCAAAATAAAATTAACTGGCACACAAGGAATCTCCACCCCGTCCCACCCCCCTGGGGGAATCTCTTTATCCTCACCGATCCTACATGCCCCTTTAATTTTATACCCGTTCTGCTCAACTAATTCTCTCAATGAACACCAGAGATGTCCCACCGCTCTGGCAGTCCCAGAGAAAGACTGGCATTTCCCCACATTCACTGAAATGGGATTTTAGTGGGAGGTTACTGACACCTAGTGGTGAAAATATGCAAGCCTTTCACGACACAGACACGCACCTGCCAGCATCTATCATTGCCAGACATAATGGATATGATTGTTGCTCCAACTACCCCAATCTCACTTCACACTCTGTTGCCCCAATATCCAATTACCTATGTTCTCACCTAATCCATTTTCAAAATTAAAAATCATCAAACAGTCAAGTGAGAACTAAATTCTCTTTTGTTGTGACAGCTTTGGGAATTAATGTATGTGGGGAAGTGAAGGTGTTGTGTAACCTCTCAGATGTAGGAGATCTGCTGGTGCTCAGATGTTTGTAGTACCTGACCCTGCAGGTGAGAGAATCACCTGTGGCCAGTGACCATTCCACCACTGTCTGTGTTAATGTGTGACTTTTGCCTTGTGACTACACCCTCCTACAAGACAGAAACAAAAGGCATGAGAGCAAGTGGAGGCCACTAAATAAACAAATGAACAACACTGATTAATAAACTTAACTTAGACAATAACTTCATACCAAGCTCTCTTTGTTTTAATGTTTAAGTCTCTATACCAGAGTGAGATATCCTGCAGGGGGTTAATGCTGATGTTGTACTCATCTGTGATCATGGGAGGTCAGCAGAGGCCATGTTTCACGGTCAGCCAAAACAGCAAACATAAAAAAAGGGCAAGATCAACTCTGAGTCTCCCAATATACAGAAAGTAAAATAAAAATACTGAAACAGTGATGATAAAATGGTTCATACAAGCCTGGTATCAACAGTTAAAGACGGGCTAAATAGGAATCTGTTAAAGCAAATAATCACAGAGTTTGTATAGATTATGGCCTGAGGTATTAAATTAGCTGAAAAAATTAACAACCGTGTTTATTAAAATGCGGTGCAGAAGATCGAGGTCATCCATCCAGGCCTCCAGGTAGTGTCATAACAGCGTTTTGACTGTGAGAGGTTCAGCTCAGGAGATAAATGCAGTGTGAATATTCCCTTTCCTCTGACATTATGCTTAAATCACCCAATCCTCCTGCTGTTTTTCTCATCTGTGTCACTCCCTGGGGCTCCTGCCTATTCCCTCCCTCCTTTATTATGTTCTTTCCCTCTTCTCATTTCTTCGCTTCTTCCACTTCCCTCTGGATCTTATCTGATGTCTCTCGCATATGCTGCTGGAGCCTCCTCTGTTCCTCTCCTCCTCCATGCTGTCAGTCGTCTGCAGGAGCTGTGTGATCTGAGTGTGGTCAGCCCTGTTCTTATTGCTTAACATGTGACGTCCACCATGACACTGACCAATGAGCTCCTGAAGCTCACAGCCATGCTGCACAAACGTCTCTAAACATCTCCTTTCCCATCTGTGTCCATGTGTGAGCAGTACTGTTCTCACATACCATTGTTTTACTTTTAGAATGGGCTGACAATCACTGCAATGCTCCTCCCAACCACCAGGGTGTGTGCTTCCTGACACTGCAGGGCTGCACTGATGTTCAGTTGAGAATTGCACAGCATCCCTTGTGACCTCATTTCCTCATTTAATAAACACTGAATTTCACTCGCTTTGTTGCCATGTACATTGAACCTCCAAAATCGTAATATTATTTGATATTTTTTTATTTTTTATAGGAAAATGTAGTGAATGTATTAACTATGCTATAGAGTTTTCTGGTTTGTTAAACAGAAATGTAAACCATCTCAGCAGTAAAGGGCTTTGATTGTGTTGTACAGGTGTGGGGTTCATATGCCTGCCATGGTGTGGGTGTGGTCTTAACCACAGGAGGCCAGATGGATGTGAATGCCTCCTTAAGGGTCTCTAAACAGTACAAACAATCATCTAATAATCTAGGAGGCCTTCTTCATGTGGTGCTCCAGATATTTCTCCCGAGACATGGCCATCCGTCTCTTTGGCTCAAGGACATCGCTTGCTGCTTTTGCTTTGAATATGAGGGAAAAGAGGGGTAATTAATGTTCTGCCATGATACCAATTAAAAAAACAATTGATAGTGTCCTTCTTACCAAGTTTCTCCTGTTTGTTCTGAAGAACTGCAAACTGGAGAAAGACAAGTGACAGACAGAAAAAGAGCTGACAGGTGAGGCAAGTATTCATTGCCAGAACATGCGCGCACACACACATACACACACACACAGATCTTCCTGCCGACCTCCATTTCAGCCTCTCACCTCAGGCTCATCGATTTGACGCTGCAGCTCAGACACCAGTTTTAGTGAGTCCCTGTACTTGATCTCATAGTCACATATCTGCAATGGAATAGGAGAACATGGAGATTAAAGGTGTTCCTAAGACCCACACAGATGTATGCAATCCTATAACAGGAGACAGACCTGACTGTAGAGAGGGTAGAGTGGCGCATTGGTACTTGCTGGATGTGCTCACCTGGGTCTGGTGCAGCCGCTCAGTCTTGAACAGCTTAAGGAGCAGAGCCTGGATCTCCTCCTTCACAAACTGCTCGTGCTCGCTCCTCTCCTCTATCACTCTTTCCAGCTTTGCTCTCCAGTCCTGCTCAAGCTGCCCCAGCTTCCTGCAGCACGAAGCACACAGGCTTCAGTCTTACACTGTGCTGGAGCCAGCAGTAACTTGTGTGCTTTTCGTAAACCGGCTCACAGCACATGGAGGTGTGTACCATGTGACACTCATCTATCCTGTACAGGATTCCAGCACGTTAAAAAATAATCAAAAGCTTCATCATTCAAGTACAATTTAAGCTTTCTGTTAAGTGTCTGTCCATTGTTAACTCAGATTCAGTTACTTCTAAAATTAGCATCAATATTATTCCCTTTTCTCTCCAATGACTGTTACTTGGAATAAGACACAAGCCCCGCAATGGGTGGAGTTATTATGAGTTATTAACAGTTGATACAATTGATCCAGTCAAAGTGGTCTGCTATGGAGACCAAACTAGAGAGGTTGGTTCATATCAATGTCAATGACTAACAGCACACGGTAGACCCACCTATAATGGAGTTCATGAAGCCTCACTCTCCCATTGCCATGGTTACCTTATTTAGATGTCATATTTGGTTTCCCTTAACAGTCTTGCTTGGTACTCACTGCTGTAGAGCCATCGCTATCTCTTGAAATGTCTTCTTAAATACCTCCTGCTCCAGATTGGCACTTTTTTATTCTGTTCTCTCTCTCCTCCAGCATCAAGTCAAGTGCATCTCTCTCTTCATACATTTTCATGCATCTCCTTTTCAGCTCTCTAACACTTGCCTTTATGAAATATCAAATGGTGTAAATACACATTTCTAATATGAGCTGTTGCACAAACAGCAGTGCACTACTTCACCCATAGATTCCATTAAAGCTTCACATTCTGAAAGTAACTGAAATTAATCACACTCATGTACAGTATGATGGTATCGAGCAGTATTCATACAATGTTGCAGTGGGAAGATGGGCAGGGCTTCTGCTGTCCTGACTGCAGTGGGAAGATGGGTACGGTTTCTGCAGTCCTGACAGCAGTCAGAAGCTCATTCCACCACTAGGGGTCAGAAAAGACTGGAGATGTGACCTGGAAGATAGAGTATGAAAGGAGATAACAGAAACAAGAGACTTGGTAAAGAGAGAGAAGAGGAGATGAAGCAGAAAGAGAGATGGGGGGAGGGGTACTGAGTTGGGAATGGGGGAGGGTTGTCTGGGAAGAGGATTGACTAATGTGTTTGAAGACTCCATCTTGAGGGATTGGTAAATATCAGCAACCTTCCTGTAAAAGAAGCGTCAAAGTTGGGATACATATGCCCCCCCACCCCCACCCCCACCCAGCGAGGAAGATGATGAGGGAGGCAAAGAAGAGCCCAAGGATCACAGTTTGAATTTAGTTGCTTTTTGAGATCACCAAGTCTCATATTCAACCATACAATCACATCGTCATACCAACAGGCTCTTTGGAAATGCTGCACAAACAAAGGCCTTAGTGAGAGCAATTGTGTAAATCAATTGTCTGGTTTGACCAAAATTGAGCACACTATTTCTGCAACTTTTAAGGTCACATAGAACCCTGAAGTTTATAATGTAACTCTGTTTGAATGCTAAATGATGTATGGAATATTATTTACAAAAAAAATTATTCACAAATTGATTATCAATCAAATCAATCAAATTATATTTGTATAGCGTATTTTACTGCAGTTGTCACAATACGCTTTATAGACAACACTGGCCTAAACCCCCAGAGGAGCAAGCCTAAGGCAAGGAAAAACTCCCTGTGGCAGATGGGAAGAAACCTTGGAAGGAACCAGGCTCAAGGGGGAAACCCATCCTCCTCTGGTCGGCTCAGGGTGCCGACTGGTGACCAACATGTCAGCCAGTTTATGCACAAGATATGATAGGTGATGTGGCTCAGATGATGGGTGGGGTGGGGTGGCGGTGATGGGGAACAACAGTCTTCAGTTTTATGTTGGCTGAGGTGTAATTTGCAATAGAAATTTGCACCACTCACGCATGCCCAGCTGAACTACGCTGACCTGAAGAAAGCTGCGAAAGTTACACATTTAACTGTGACACTGAGAAGCTCTCAGAGCGGCTGCCATCCCCTCTGAAATCGCAGAGTATCCTAACCCAAACACACCTGCAGGAAGCTGCAATGGTTACCCTGTGCATCTGCATTTTAGTGCCATGCTCCTCTCTCCTCTGTTTGAAATATAAACAGAGCTGCAGGTTAGAGCCGATTGTGTGGTTTCTGTACTCTGATCACATGCTCACGAAGGGAAGCTAATGAGCCACAGCATCCGTTATTTTTATACTTTCTTTTTTTTTTAGGCGAGGTAATCAGAGAAGTATGACATGCCCACGTATTTTATAAACGTTCTGCAGCTTTCCCCCTGTGTGTGGCAGGAAAATAACAGTGTGTGCATATGCCAGAGCGCATGTGTGATGCAGCACTTTCTTCCTCTGGAGAAATGTGAAAGTCCGTATGTTTGTGTTTGTAGTTAGGTAAACAGCTAGGTGTCCATTCCATGTCAGGGAGCTTATAAAAAATAAAGATTATCTCAATAAGTTATTATTTAAGTGCGTTATATCAACGTTTATTGTGTTGTATACATTTTATTGATTCCTATTAGAAATGTTTCATAACATGCATTAATGACTGCAGCACTGTTTCAATCCAGAGGTCTCCTGTACAGGAGCATTATACATCAGCCCTGAACCAGGAGTGACCACTGTCCATTGAGCACCACGCGCTGCCAGAGTACTGCAAATATCATTCAGCACCACGTCACAGCAGTCTCACTCCGTAAACATGCAAGACTGAAGCTGCGATTTCTGTATTGCTCATTTCATCAGTGATGCGCCAATTGTAGCCCAATCTGTTCCCAAAAAACACCTCGTTTGCTCACCCAGGCCAAAGGCGCAATCTCTGACAGTCTTTAGGGGGCACCCAGCACGAGGTCAACAGAACCTTAGGGCACTTTAAAACTATATGATCCTTATGTAGGCATTTGAACGGATACTGCTTTAAAGCAACATCGGTTCAGAAAGGACAGCAAATGTGATGAACATCCAAAGACAAGCTATTACGTTAGCATGAGCGATAGCACAGTATAATGAGTAGAACTGGCCTTGTAACCCAAAGGTCACAGGTTTGATTCCTGTGTAGGACACAGCCGTTGTACTCTTGAGCAAGGTACCTAGCCTGCATTGTTTCAGTTAAGTGCAGCTGTATAAATGGATCCAATGTAGATGCAATGTAAAAGCTGTGTAAGTCGCTCTGGATAACAGTGTCTGCTAAATGCCGGTAATGTAAATCACTTGTAGCCTAGTTCCTCAAAAACGTTTGCCAAGCCAACAGCCTATCCCTTCATTGCCTTGGCCAATTGGTGCTGAAAAATTATTTAAGATCAAATTAAATTTAGCTGTTCTCATTTTTTATTTATGATTGTCATGGTTCTGTGCTTGTCTGCGTTTCCTTTTTTGGGCCGCCAGATGGCGGCACTTCTGTTTGTAGTTCTGTTCCTTTTCCCTGTTTAATTGTATTATTGTTTTCAATTAATCTATTATTGTTTTTTGGTTATGTCTCGTTTTCCCTTCCTTCTCTGTGGTCTAATTGTGCATTGTGCCCTCCTGTGTCTCGTTAGTGTCGTGTCTATTTGAGTTCTTTGCTTCCCTGACTTGGGTGCTGGTTCCTTGTGTTTCCACATGTTTTTCTGCCTCTGTGTTTCCGCCCATGAGTTCCTGCCCTGCCCGAGTTTTGTTTTGTGTGTTTTTCTTTTTCTGTTTATTTGTATTTTTCTTTTGTGTTTTTGGGATTTGCCCTGCGAGGTATTTTCTGGTTTCCTGCATTTGTTCCTTAGTTTTGGTAATTCAAGTATTTGTGTGAATTTTCCTTTTGGAGTTCTTGGATTTTTTTACTCTGCATTTGGGTCCATTCCCTCGCCAGTCCTGACAATGATGCCCTATTTATTTTTCATATGTGATTACTCTTTGTTATCATTGAAAACTTCATCATGCAAAGACAGAAATACCACAACTAATAACATTTTTAATGACAATATGCTATTACAAGCAATATCAAAATGACAATGTAGTCAAAATAATATGGTGGAATCAGTATAATATAGCATCAAGAGAGACAAATGCCAGAATTAGACTACTTATTTATTAATATTTATTTTTCACGATTCATCCCCACGAAGAATGAACACAAGAAAGTTATGACTGGTAACATTGTTATTGCAGTAGAAGTATTAACAGTAATTATATAAAAATAATATAATAAAAACAATCGAGCCCTCAGCTTCTCTCTCCACATTCAGCTCATCATTCCTGCTCAGTTTCTCCTTCTCACTCTTGGATTAGATTGTGTTGTTCACCACAGTGGAAGGTGCTATAACTGACCTACTGGGGATGTTACATTACACATGTTCATTTTTTTCATTTATTTCTTATGTTAACAAAATAAAGAAAGAACAAAAAAGAACACACTTTAAAGTCCATTTAATGTAATACTAATAAAAGCAGACACATGAAATGCATGTTTAACATGTTGCAGAGTCTCCGCTGTTTAGGCAGTATGTAAGCTTGTGTCGAGTGCACTGCATAATATATAAAGTTCAACGTAGGACCTGAAACCAACATACAGCAATGAAAGCAGACTAACTTAGACAAAGACCACAAGTGCAGCTCTGGTGAATCAGAACCTCACATATATTATACAGATCCTGCACTCTAAAGGCACGACTGCTTCATTCCCAAAACTCACTGAGTGTCCCCATAACTGCACCCCCAATCAGGATTTCCCCTCCTGCAAGCTGAGAAGCATCACATTGAAAAATAATCCTGAGCTCTCAAACGTTCTTCATTCCACATGAGCACACTGATCCAGCTTCTGTGTGAAGGTTTTATAAGTCAACTTCCACATTCTCTTCAGTGTACTTGACAGCTGCTTCATTAGACGATCCTGCACATCAACAAACATGTATAAACACAACAGAGGGAGAGAACTGTGAGTGAGAATGAACAGTGTTGCAGCCTGAAACCTGAAACACACGTTGTTTTTAGATGTGTTCCCCTGTAAAATGACATCACCTGGTTTCCTGCACCATTTCACACACAGTATAATGGAGGCCAGCAGCAGAGGAGCAGCTCCCAGACCGAATACCAGTCTACCTGTGGAGAGACACAGAGATGAGGGATATGTGGAGGATATAAACCTGTGCATATACAAGAATATATGGAGTGACAGGGTGGCAATCGGAACCCATGAAGTGAGTGAATTAATATCTCTTATACTATGGCTACAACTAAAATGCATGGAACAATTTAAATAAAAAGGTATTTTTAAAGACATTTTATTAATTACAAAACTAACACCATTATGTACACATCTGCCACTACACTAAATATGGTTCCTTTGGTAATGATAAACCAGTGTTTCTCTTTTCTTATGTATGCAGAGTAGTCTCACTATCAGCCATCAAAAATATAAGAAAAGAGAAAAGACATTAAACAATGATAAACAAAATTCACAACTATTGTCATGATGCATTTAGCAACCAGTATAGTGGGAAAACAGTCCGCTGTATCATATATTCTCATCCACATAACTATGATACGTTAATATCTCCAAGCTTAATAGATGCTGCACCCCTGACCACATAAATGTGAAATGTGTTGAAACTGAGATATTTTCTGGATAAAAAAATCGCTTTCTATCTGCACATTTAAACTTAGCGATTGATTTTTTTAAATAACGTAGTGTTAAGTTGCCTTTTATTTCAGGATTGCTAAGTCAACAAATTAAAATTTTCATGTAGTGATTAGAAACCATAATGAGGCAAAATTACCCACATTGCCATGCCTTTATACAAACACGAATAAAACGATTGGTTGACATGGCAGTCAACCAATCGGAATTAAATATTTGTCCAAGCCATAGCATAAATTGTTATACTGTGTGTTGCTCCTATGTATGGTAAGTGAATGGAGAGCAATGCAAATATTTTAAGGATAAAGTTTTATATATAATTGTAAAGCCTACCTGAGACTCACCTGCAACAGTCAGAGTGATGGAGTCGCTGCGCTGTGATGTCACATTTCTCCCCTCCAGCCTCCCCTCACACCAGTACTGCCCCTGGTCAGATCCAGCAGCCCCAGTGATGTTTACACTGTACTCTTTAGAGAGAGATGTGGCTGTCTGGTTATGGTCTCTGTACCAGAAATGTGTCCAGTTGCTGAAGGAGTCCACCTCACACCTCAGGGTGACGGTCTCTCCATTGTACAGTGGGCGCCATTTTGGCTTCATGATCAGAGTGGCATTAGGCAGGGCTGTGGAAAGGAGACAGACTGGGTCACAGTTTCTTCTGTCAGAATGTACATGTGACTGAGGAGGAAAGGGTTATGTCTAAAGTGTAATGAAAAAGAACCTGGCAGAAAGGTACATTGTCTTTGAATTAATAGACAGGCCTGCACAAAAAATAAATTATGATATTTGAAGCATTTAACCAAAAGCAAATTGTGTATGCAAAATAATTTACATAATTTTTTAATGTTTGCATTATTTGAATATGATTGAAATTAGGACAATTATACAAAGCCTCTAGCACGGCTGAATTCAGGAGAATGCCAATAACATGTCTGAACAAATTATTTGAAGAGGTTTTTCTTCCTAATATAGTTAACATATATATTTGAGTATTTATTTTTGTTTTCAAAAATGAATGGAGCCCAATGGGGAAACTTGCTTTTTGAGCGTAAAAAAATAGATATCAGCAGGGGCGACATTACATCTGGTGCTGAGGTTGACAACCAAAAGCTGGCCCCTTTTGTGAGCTGCATATCTGATTAATATAATTTCCTGTGTTTCAGTAAACAATTTCCTCTCCTGCCTCTTTATCTCCCTGTTTAATACCATCTCACAACAAGGGCGTGGCATCGGCAAGTCAACATATAAAGCATGGAGACATGGTAAAGAGTTTTCGTTTTTTGTTCAACCATAATTATAATGAGCAAGATACACAATCTAAGAGACTTTGACCATGGTATGATAGCTGGTTCCAGACGTGGTGGTTCCAGCATCTCAGAAACAACTTCGCTCCTGGGATTTTTATATAGTACAGTCTCTAGATTTCATGGGGAGTGATGCAATAAACTCCTGTGAATGGCATCTCTTTGGGGGCAAACACCTTGCTAATAAGAGAGGCCAGAACAGAATGGGCAGCCTCGTTCAAGCTAGCAGAAAGGCCACACATGCTCATATAACAGCTGTTTACAACAGTACTGTGTAGAAGGGCATCTCTGAATACCCAACCCAAGACTAACAATTGAAACATGGTAGTGTAAGAATTTGGCAAAACAGGATGAATCCATCCTGCTTCGTCTCTGCAGTAACGACTAGTAGTGGTGGTGTAATGGTGTGGGGAATGTTTTTGTGACACCACTTAGGCCCCTTAATACTACCTGAACATCATTTGAGTGCCAGAACATACTTAAGCATTGTAGCTGACCATATGCATCCCTGTAAGGCCACAGTCTTTCTCGTTTCAAATGGATACTTCCAACAGGTAATGCATCATGTCACAAAGCACACGTCACCTGCAGCTGGTTCCACAAACATGGCGGTGACTTCATTTTACTCCAATGACATGCACAGCCCCCAGATCTCAATTTAACAGAACATGTGACATATCCAAATTGAAAGCGTACCTGAGACTCACCTGCAACAGTCAGATTGATGGAGTCGCTGCGCTGTGATGTCACATTTCTCCCCTCCAGCCTCCCCTCACACCAGTACTGCCCCTGGTCAGACCCAGCAGCACCAGGGATGGTGAGTCTGTTACCAGTTACACTGTGACCAGCAGTCTGAGACGCAGCCATCTGGGCCTGGTCTTTGTACCAGGAATATGTCCAGTTGCTGTAGGAGTCCACCTCACACCTCAGGGTGACGGTCTCTCCATTGTACAGTGGGCGCCATTTTGGCTCTACAGTCAGAGAGGCATTAGGCAGGGCTGTGGAAAGGAGACAGACTGGGTCACAGTTTTGATTTAGGAGGAAGCTGTTGTGTATAAAATACAAGGGAAAAAGAACCATGTCAGAAAGATTAATTATCTTTGAATCAATAGGTGGTCCTGCGCAATATTTCATAAAATATAAATATTTGAAGCATAACTTCAAAAGTAAATTATATAAGTGAAATCATTCACAGAATATTTTTATTCTCTATAGAGTGAGCATAAGTTGAATATCATTGAAATTAAGACTAATTATACAAAGCCTCTAGCACTGCTGAGTTCATTAGAATCCCAAAAACATGAATGAAATTTACAGAGAGTGGTGCAAATAAACAAAAAAATCCAGTGAGTAGCAGATCTGTGGGTGAAAACACCTTATTAATGAAAGCGTCGGAGTTAAATGGGCAGACTCATTCAAGCCAGCAGAAATGCCGCAAATGGTTAAATAACAGCTATTTACTACAGTGCTGCGCAGAAGGACATCTCTGAATACACAACCCAAAACTAAACAATTGAAGAATGGATAAATGTCTGGTCTGATGAATCTCAATTTCTGCTATGACACATACGTAGATGGTAGGGACTGAATTTGGCAAAACAGGATGAATCCATACTGCAAAAAAATCCCATCCTTCTTTCTGTCAGCAGTAACAGCTGTTAGTGGTAGTGTAATGGTGTGGGCAATGTTTTTGTGGCACACACATTAGGCCCCTTAATACCAACTGAGCATCAATTGAGTGCCAGAACATACTTAAACATTGTAGCGGACCATGTACATCCCTTTATGACCACAGTCTACCTTTTTTCGAGTTGATACTTCCAGCAGGTAATGCGCCATGTCACAAAGCACACATCACCTCTAGCTGGTTCCACAAACAAGATGGCACTTAATTTTACTCCAATGACCTGCACAGTCCCCAGATTGAATCCAATAGAGCATGTGACATATCCAAATTGAAAGCGTACCTGAGACTCACCTGCAACAGTGATGGAGTCGCTGCGCTGTGATGTCACATTTCTCCCCTCCAGCCTCCCCTCACACCAGTACTGCCCCTGCTCAGACCCAGCTGCACCAGGGATGTTGAGTCTGTTACCAGTTACACTGTGACCAGCAGTCTGAGACACAGCCATCTGGGCCTGGTCTTTGTACCAGGAATATATCCAGTTGCTGTAGGAGTCCACCTCACACCTCAGGGTGACGGTCTCTCCATTGTACAGTGGGCGCCATTTTGGCTGTACCGTCAGAGTGGCTTTAGGCAGGCCTGTGAAAAGGAGACAGACTGGGTCATAGTTTTGTTGTCATGCCAGTATTCTTATGACTATGGAAAAAACAAATCACCCTAAATGAAGGACAAAAACCAGGGCAGCTACATTCCAATTTTCAATGATATTAAGAGAAGATATTCAAAAATCAGAAATGAAAAAGCTCTAATCCTGATCGTAATGGTACAGGAATTAAACTAAGAAACAGGGCCCCAGAACCATCACAGCAGTTGGACCCAGTGCATTATGAGAATGTGCCAATTTTGCACACTGAATAATGCCTGTCAGTACTCACCACTCACCTGATACCTGTATGTGGGTTGGGTAACTATACTCTGTTTACCAGACTGGGTCTCCCCCCTGTGTGTGTAAGAGGAGCAGCACTCAGGGTGTACAAGCCTTTAGATGTTCTGGAAATATGGGCAATGTCATGTGATCCAGTTCCTTTTTACCAGTAATAGTCCCAGCCAGCTGAAGTCTCTGTAACCTTACAAGAGAGACTGACATGTTCTCTTGCATATAACTGCCTGTGTGGAGAGACAGTCAGGACAGGTGGGGGTATCTCTATAACAGAGAGAACAGACTGAATCTCTCCCCCAGGTTCCTAATAATGGCATCATCTAACTCACAGTGCAAACTGGCTTTAATCTGGGATACAGTAGAACATGGTTCGCTTATCCATGTACTGGGAAAGCATGTGACTATCTCAGAATGGGTGTGGGTGAGGCTGTGAAGACGGACAGACTGTGTCACAGCTCTAACTGCTCATTACATTACATTACAGGCATTAGCAGATGCTCATACCGAGAGAAATTTACACAACTTTTATATACAACTTTGCTAGTGGAGTGTAAACATGACTACAGAGGGACAGGCACGCTCTGATTGGGGTTGAGACAAAGAGTTAAAGCAGTTGGTTCTCTCATTGTCATAACAGATAGAAAAGGCTACATTCCATGGATGTAAACATACAGAAGCTCAAATATTAACAATACAAACAGTGTGACAGTCAGAAACTCAACTCAATTGGTGGTATACCCAGCCCATTTTTGTGAAAATAAGTTAATTTTATATTTTCCTGTAATAAATGAACTGGTACGGGAAGCATAAGTGTGCACTGGGGAAGATTGAATAAATGTGTTAAATATGGTCTCTCTGTGGGACGAGTGAGACCACCAGTGTTCAGCTGCTGACCAGTTTTGACTCACCTGACACGTTCAGTCTGACAGGACCACTCCTGTTTTCAGCAGCACAGCAGTATACACCACTGTGGGCTTCAGTAACAGGTGCGATGGTGTAGATGTTTTCATGGGATGTGTGCTTTGAAACAAGACTACTTGATTCATTTCTGTACCATGTGAATCCATAATGTTTGAATGGCCGTCCCGAACACGTGAGAGTGACGGTCTCTCCAGTGAAGAACAGGGGCCAGTTAGGCTGCAGAGTCAGTACATCCTTTGGGCTCCCTGTACAAACAGTGCATGCACTACGTCAGTACATGTGTTTAAATACTCATGACATGTTTATAGTGT
>CM045884.1:59683596-59761196 GCA_025169545.1 Anguilla japonica
TTCTTCCCTCTGGATCTTATCTGATGTCTTTTTCTCATGCTGCTGGAGCCCCCTCTGTTCCTCTCCTCCTCCATGCTGTCAGTCATCTGCAGGATCTGTGTGATCTGAGTGTGGTCAGCCCTGTTCTTTTTGCATAACACGTGACGTCCGCCATGACACTGACCAATGAGCACCTGAAGCTCACAGCCATGCTGCACAAACGTCTCTAAACATCTCCTTTCCCATCTGTGTCCATGTGTGAGCAATAACTGTTCTCACATACCATTGTGTTACTTTTAATAAACACTGAATTTCACTCGCTTTGTTGCCATGTACATTGAACCTCCAAAAGCGTAATATTATTTGATATTTTTTTATTTTTAATAGGAAAATCTAGTGAATGTATTAACTATGCTATAGAGCTTTCTGGTCTTTTAAACAGAAATGTAAACCGTCTCAGCAATAAAGGGCTTTGATTGTGTTGCACAGGTGTGGGGTTCATATGCCTGCCATGGTGTGGTCTTAACCACAGGAGGCCAGATGGATGTGAATGCCTCCTTAAGGGTCTCTAAACAGCACAAACAATCATCTAATAATCTAGGAGGCCTTCTTCATGTTGTGCCCCAGATATTTCTCCCGAGACATGGCCATCTGTCTCTTTGGCTCAAGGACATTGCTTGCTACTTTTGCTTTGAATATGAGGGAAAAGAGGGGTAATTAATGTTCTGCCATGATCTAAGATACCAATTTTAAAAAATCAACTGATAGTGTCCTTCTTACCAAGTTTCTCCTGTTTGTTCTGAAGAACTGCAACCTGAAGAAAGAAGTGACAGTCAGCAAAAAATCTGACAGGTGAGGCAAGTATTCATTACCAGCATGCACGCACGCACGCATGCACGCACACACGCACACACAAATACGGATCTTCCTGCCGACCTTCATTTCAGCCTCTCACCTCACGCTCCTCGATTTGACGCTGCAGCTCAGACACCAGTTTTAGTGAGTCCCTGTACTTGATCTCATAGTCACATATCTGCAATGGAATAGGAGAACATGGAGATTAAAGGTGTTCCTAAGACCCACACATATGGATGCAATCCTATAACAGGAGGCAGACCTGACTGTAGAGAGGGTAGAGTGGAGCATCGGTACTCGCTGGATGTGCTCACCTGGGTCTGGTGCAGCTGCTCAGTCTTGGACAGCTTAAGGAGCACAGCCTGGATCTCCTCCTTCACAAACTGCTCATGCTCGCTCCTGTCCTCCATTGCTCTCTCCAGCTTCGCTCTCCAGTCCTGCTCAAGCTGCCCCAGCTTCCTGCAGCACGAAGCACACCAGCTTCAGTCTTACACTGTGCTGGAGCCAGCAGTAACTTGTGTGCTTTTTATGAACCGGCTCACAGCACCGGGAGGTGTGCACCATGTGACACTCATCTATCCTGTACAGGATTCCAGCACGTAAAAAAATAATCCAAAGCTTCATCATTCAAGTACAATTTAAGCTTTCTGTTAAGTGTCTGTCCATTGTTAATGTCGGGAGTCAGGAGCAGCCCCGTGCTGCCTCCCGCCACCTAACATTTTTTTTTTTTCAGGAACCCACCCACCACCAGGAGATCAGGACAAGGCAGGTAAAAGGGAAACTTTTATTAACAATTAATTCATTTAAAAAAAAAAAAAAAAAAAACAGAGCACGCCACAATCTCGCACCAACCCCGCCCTTCCTTCTTCCCCCCGGCTTCCTCTAACCCTCTCCCACTCTGGCCCTCCCCTTCACTTCCACGGAGCCCCGACGCAGGTAGGAGCGACACCCCTCACACACCACACATTTCTAAGCCGCTGGGGTTCCCCTCACATGTGCCCACACTCAGCAAAAAAAAACAGTGTACCCACTCTGGCCCCCCTGCGCCTCAGCCCCGCTTCCAGACGGGGGGAGACCTCACCCTGCCGTCTCACAGGGGGAGCCACTAACACAGGCGGGGTCTCACACACACTCACACCTCCCACTCCCACACACCACAAACAATCATCAAAAGCAAAGAAAGGATGTAGTTGGCCCACGCCTCAATGCTGGGCCACTCTACATCCAAAAAAAAAAAAAACAAAGAAAAAAAAAATCAAACCCCCAAAAAGTCTACCATCTCCCACTGTCCACGTCAGTCTCTGGGCTGCTGGGCGGCGCCCCGGACCACTCTGCCGTCCGCTGCACGTTCTTGAAATTCCACTGGTTACCACGCAGAGTCCCTGCTGCGCCCTACAGCTGGAGAGCGAGTCGGCGCCGGCTCCGGTCCTGGTCCGCGCTTTACAGTCTCCGAGTGGGAGACTCGCTGTTCCTCCGCCCTCGTCAGGGCTTGTCTAGAGTCTCCCCTCGCGGCGTTGGTCCTTGCCCAGGACCAGTCCAGCTCTGCACAGCGCCGCTCCTCCCCGGATCCCACCACGTTTTCCACTTGGTCTGGGCGCAGCTTGCTCCTCGTGGCACCAGTGCAGCGTCCGGGACCGCCAGCCCACCACCAGGACGGGAGACAGCTCAAACAACCAAAGAGAAACAGAAATAACAATAACAAAGAAACAAAAACCCTCAACAAAAACTAAACTAACTTAAAGCAAAAAAAAAAAAAAAAAAAAAAAAAAAAAAAAAAAAAAAAAAGAAAAATCCTCATCTGAGGAACCAACCATCCACCCCGGCGTCTCCCATGTTCTCCCTCTCCCCTGCCTCTTTATCCCTGCAAGCTGGTTAGGACAAACATGAAACAGCTGCGCCACGCCCCCAACTCCCGCGACCGGCGAATCGGCTTACACCCCAATCTGCATGTGCACCCAGACCCCAATTATCAATCCCCCAGTGAATCTGGCACAGCTGTCAGGCTACCCCCTGACATTAACTCAGATTCAGTTACTTCTAAAATTACCATCAATATTATTACCTTTCCTCTCCAATGACTGTTACTTGGAATAAGACACAAGCCCTGAAATGGGTGGAGCTATTATGAGTTATTAACAGCTGATAAAATTGATCCAGCCAAAGCGGTCTGCTATGGAGACCAAACTTGATAGATTGGTTCATATCAATGCCAATGACTCACAGCGCACGGTAGTCCCACCTATAATGGAGTTCATGAAGCCTCACTCTCCAATTGCCATGGTTACCTTATTTAGATGTCATATTTGGTTTCCCTTAACAGTCTTGCTCGGTACTCACTGCTGTAGAGCCATCTCTTTCTCTTCAAATGTCTTAAATTCCTCCTGCTCCAGATCGGCACTTTTTCTGTTCTTTCTCTCCTCCAGCATCAGGTCAAGTGCATCTCTCTCTTCACACATATTCATGCGTCTCCTTTTCAGCTCTCTGACACTTGCCTTTATGAAATATCAAATGGTGTAAATACACATTTATAATATAAGCTGTTGCACAAACAGCAGTGCACTACTTCAGCCATAGATTCCATTAAAGCTTCACATTCTGAAATTAACTGAAATTAATCACACTCATCTACAGTATGACAGTATCCAGCCGTATTCATACAATTCTGGGAAATTTGCCAATTACTAATTTCTGTTTCTCACCTTCAGGTTCCAGTTATTACGATGGGAGGAAGAAAGCATTCTTTTGATTCTTCTAATTTTTTCTTTAGTGTCTCTAATCTAAAATGGACGAACACATGGATTATGACAAGTACAAGCTCTCCTGAGGCATACACTTTATATGTGGGTAAAATTCATCTGAAGCTTCCTTTTTAATTCAGGGCTGAAATTTTCACATGACTCATCCATTTGTTGAGCAAACTGCTCCAAAAGTTGCCTGTTGGTCACTAAGAAATCAAAATAGAAAGGAAGGAGACTACATGAGATTCTAGCACATGATAATCTGGCCCTTAGATTTACATAAAAGATGTTATAGAAGGAAATAGATGGTAGTTAATCAAACAATGTAATAAACATATATAAACTCACATTGATTGGTCCTGCTTTTAAGCTGGAAAAGGAAAATATAATAGAATGGAGGTATCAGAATAAAATATTTTGCTTAATAAAACTTTTCAAAAGTCAAGCAGGCTGAGTATCTTGGTCAATAGAAGGTACAGTCTTTATACAGTACATTGTGTGTTGAAAACTGTGTGACACTTAGCACTGATAATAATGAAAGAAATGCTTACTCTTCTCCAGATAAAGACCAAAATCATGAGCACATCCAAAGCAAGTGTCATGGACATGATGATCTTTGCTGTCTGATTGAACACAACAGGGCCTGGCTGCCATTTCTGTGGCAGGATGTTGATGATCTGAACAGAAACGATCAGGGTTGAAGGTCAAAGGTCACTGGAGTTGTTCATTTGCTGGTGTTTCTGATCACATGCAGTCCTATCTTACACGAGAATTGCTGAACACACAACAGTAAAAAGCACAGTGTAAAAAGTAAAGATGTTACCGTTTCTGAATATGCTCGAATGTGCAGCTCAGCTTGAAGGAGTATGCTGGTGATGAACTTCAGTGAGGAGACACTGTCTTTCATCTCATTGATTTTATTGAATGAGGCCTCTCCTGAATCCAAAGAATATGAGGATCATTTAAGGGATTTAACCTCCTTACTTCGTGAGCTCTCAATCACGGTTGATGGCACCACAGTGACTGCCTCTCACTCTGCCAAGAGCTTGGGGGTGGTCCTGGATGACCAACTGGACCTCAAGGAGCACATCAAGGCAACATCACGGTCCGGCAGCAGGGCGCCTAGTAACCCCTCCCACCCGCCCAAAGGCATCACAGAGCTTCTCCACCCTAGCTCCCCAGTGGTGGAACGAACTTCCCGTCCCTCTCCGAACCTCCCCCTCACTACCCATCTTCCGCCGTGGCCTGAAGACTCATCTCTTCAGACTATACCTAGATTAACCACCACCATGCTGTATATTTCACTCTTTTAAATAAAAAAAAAAAAACCCCCCCTTTTTATGTCACTTGTTACATGTTGCCCCATCCCAGCACCTTTTGGTAATTTGTATTTGTCCTAATACTGTAGCTTATTCTTCTGCCTAGTTGGCTTTACAGTGGTTAGGTTAGAATAGTGTTCACTGTGTGAACTGTGTTCTTGGCTAGAAATAGCTGTACAAAATAAGTATTATACCTTTCTGAACTTGTGTTCAGCAGTTGCCTACGACCATGATATGCACTTTTTGTACGTCGCTTTGGATAAAAGCGTCTGCGAAATAAATGTAATGTAATGTAATGGATTTCAACATAACCGCATGACAGGATGTTCTCCTCACCCCTGAAGAATGGCCATCTAAACAGCAGAAGCAGGAAGCAGGTACCTGTCGATGGGCGGTCTGATGCAAGACAGATATCCAGCAACGGGCCAATGTCCACGTGCATTTTGGGTGTTTCTATAAGAAGTAGCACAGTGCTTTTTCTGGTTCTTTCACCAGCAGAATCAATTTCCTGAAGAAACAAAACAGATACTTATGAATGAATGAACGCAGGTTGTGTAAATATACATAATTGAATTTCATTCAGTAATTCAGAAGCAGGTCCAGCCTCCAGGATTGGGGTCTCCTCCCATTAAAATGTCAGAACAAAACTGGTGAAAACCCCAATCCTGGAAGCTGGACCTGCTTCTGAATTCTGAATTACTGAATGAAGTTCAATTATGTACACACATTTTAACTGTCGTGTCAGGTGAGGCGAGGGAATGGACCCAAACACAGAGTCAAAAATACTCAGTCCAAAAGGGGAGATACAACCCGAGAACTTTAACTTTTAATAGGAACAAAAACCAAGGAGAACAAAAGCAAGGCCATGCAGGGCAAGTCTCAAAAAGTCAAAACAAAGTTCTTAAAAGCAAAAACAAAGAAAATCCAGAAATCCAAAACAATGCGAAACCAGAACATGGGCAGGACAGAAAACACTCACGCCAAAACACAGAGTCAAAAGTACATGTGGGAACACATACCGAAACACGATCAGAAAAGCACACACAAGGAACCAGCACCTGAGTCAGGGAAGAACGGAACTTAAATAGACAAGACACTGACGAGACACAGGAGGGCACAATGCACAACCAGGCCACAGAGAGGGAAGGGAAAACGAGACAACCAAAAAACAATAATTGAATAATTGAAAACAATAATACAATTAAACAGGGTAACTGAACAGAAGTAAAAACTGAAGTGCCGCCATCTGGTGGTCCACAAAGGGAAACGCAGACAACCACAGAACCATGACATGTAGTCATTCATGAGCTAATAAATAGATTTGACTATTCATGAGCTAAAGACTGTCCCTGGGTAACTTAATGAAACATTTTCCAGTACTTTCAATTTTTAAGTAAACCGAAAGGTGTATTTTCAGCAGATTCGTTGTGACGTGCAAACTTTTGCAATTTGACTTTACACTTTAAATATATTTTCTTTATAATTCCCAGGGAACTGCAGGAGTTTCCAAATGTTACAAAATAGTCATATTCATATATGTGCTTCACACAGGTGTGTAGTGTAGCTTACACTTCCTATCTGTAAGATGCTCTGGTCTATCAGGAATTGGCCATCCGGTTGGCCGTACTGCAATGAGGCTGTCCTGGGGAATGGAAGCACTGGGAAAAAAAGCAGAATCACAAAAAATCACAAAACCAAATCACAGTGCAGGGACAAGATCACTCTCCAAATTACACTGCAGAGACAAGATCACACTCCCCAAATCACATTGCAGAGACAAGATCACACTCCCCAAATCACAGTGCAGAGATTGGAGCTTCTGTATCAACTATACAACAACTGTATAACAATGAACTACTGTAAAACTATTGTTGTATGTTATTCAATACATTTATATTAAAAATATACCATGTGAGATTGATGATTTAATGTTTTTTTTCATGTCTCAGTGTAATGTCTCGATATCAACGTAGATGAAATACTGAAATATAATAACAATAGATTTCTATCGTCACAAAAATGGCAAGAAAGCCAACAAATGTTACTTAAATACTTATTCGTAAAACTAAGTGGTAAAGCAGCACTGAATCCATTCAATATTTATCTTACCGTTGTTATATGTGTTGGGAAACTGATTGGGATCCACAACAAATTGCGGTAGCTTGAAATTAAGCAGCGCAATTAAAAACTGTCAATTAAATGGCATTTTGGCTGTTTTGGCTGCAGCCTGTGTTTAAAATTAAGATGTAGCCTATAAACTTACCAGATCAGAGGAAAAATGAACACAATCTGTATGTAAATAAACGCACTCATGAACTAACGGCTGGATTCTGGAAACGCTTTTAAATATAAAACCGGCGCAGAACCTCTGTTCATTCGAATTCGGAATTATTACATTACATTACATTACATCACAGGCATTTGGCAGACGCTCTTATCCAGAGTGACGTACAACAAAGTGTATAACCATAACCAGGAACAAGTGTGTCGAAAGCCTTAGAGAGAAGTACCGTTCTAAGTGCAGGGAACAAGAACACAGTTTAACTTGGACCCTTGTAGGTTAAGCTGATTAACACTAACACAAACATGAGCAGCAACAACGCAGTCTATGCAAAAATACAAGCAGTAGTTTAAGACACGAGTGCATTAACTAAGTCAACTACGAAACAGCTACCTAGTTACAACCCTAAGCTTACAGTCAATTTAGAGATTACAGGGAGGTAGGGAGGGATGGGGAAAGGTGCAGCCTGAAGAGGTGAGTCTTCAGTTGTCGCTTGAAGTGGGTCAGGGTCTCAGCTGTTCTGACCTCCACGGGGAGGTCATTGCACCATCGTGGGGCCAGAACAGACAGGAGACGTGACCGGGAAGTTATGACCCAATGCAGTTTGTGAGTTGTCAAAAGCATCACAGAGGGATCCACAAGTTGCTGAGATTGCCTACTTGCCACCATACATGAATACTTGATTGATTTTTAAAAATAAAATATAACATTTTGTCGTAATTCAGATTCGAAAAACAGGTTACGCAACGAGAAACACGGCCGACCTGCCTGTAGCCAGGTCCACGAATGTTTCATTGCCCATTATGAAAATCAGAGGAAGTTTCTGTATTTAAAAAAATTGATTCAAATTTTTGTTTTTATTTTATGGTTCTGTTAACAGAAATACAGTCACATAAACCCTCTAATAATACAGGAACCGGGTCTGAACTATATATATACAGACCCAGTCTGAATCCCTAGGAATCCAGCGAGTGAGGTCACAACCTCCCCAGGAGGAAGATAAAACACTTGGGGGAACAAATATGGGGACCAAATCTCGGGTCATAATGAATAAAAAGTAAAAATTATAAAATAAATTAATAGGTGGCAATTCACTAAGAAGGCATAGATGCTCATTTATAACTAATAAATGTAATGTTACCCTACAAAACAACTGTTATACTGTGATAAATGCAAGTACCATTTGACAGATAACTTATCTTGACACAGCTGAACCTGTAACATTATTCTAAAGGAAATCGACAGAAAAAAAAGTAGGTTAAGGGAGCCATGCTGGAATCTGTGGGGCTGAGTCTTCAGTATACAGTGGACGATGGGCAGGGTTCCTGCTGTCCTGACTGCAGTCGGAAGATGGGCACGGCATCTGCTGTCCTGACTACAGTGGGAAGATGAGCAGAGTTTCTGCTGTCCTGACAGCAGTGGGAAGATGGGCAGGGTTTCTGCTGTCCTGACTGCAATGGGAAGATGGGCAGGGTTTCTGCTGTTCTGACTGCAGTGAGAAGATGGGCAAGGCTTCTGCTGTCCTGACTGCAGTGGGAAGATGGGCAGGGTTTCTGCTGTACTGACTGCAGTGGGAAGATGGGCAAGGCTTCTGCTGTCCTGACTACAGCGGGAAGATGGGTAGGGTTTCTGCAGTCCTGACAGCAGTCAGAAGCTCATTCCACCACCAGGGGTCAGAACAGACTGGAGATGTGACCTGGAAGATAGAGTATGAGAGGAGATAACAATATACTTGGTAAAGAGAGAGAAGAGGAGAGGATGCAGAAAGAGAGTAGGGGGGAGGAGTACTGAGTTGGGAATGGGGGAGCGTTGTCTGGGAAGAGAATTGACTAATGTGTTTGAAGACTCCATCTTGAAGGATTTGTAAATATCAGCAACCTTCCTGTAAAAGAAGCAGCAACGTTGGAATACATATGGCCCCCCTACCCAGCGAGGAAGATGATGAGGGAGGCAAAGAAGAGCCCAAGGATCACAGTTTGAATTTAGTTGCTTTTTGAGATCACCAAGTCTCATATTCAACCATGCAATCACACCGTCATACCAACAGGCTCTTTGGAAATGCTGCACAAACAAAGGCCTTAGTGAGAGCAATTGTGTAAATCAATTGTCTGGTTTGACCAAAATTGAGCCTTTTGGTCATGAACTTGGCAAAGTAAGAGTCAACTGCCTCTGAAATCATACTGTAACCACACTATTTCTGCAACTTTTAAAGTCTCAGAAAACACTAAAATTTATAATGTAACTCTGTTTGAATGCTAAATGATGTACGGAATATTATTTACAGAAATATTATTCACAAATTGATCATGTTGGCTGAGGTGTAATTTGCAATAGATATTTGCATCACTCTAGCATGTCCAGCTGAACTACGCTGACCTGAAGAAAGCTGCGAAAGTTACACATTTAACTGTGACACTGAGAAGCTCTCAGAGCGGCTGCCATCTCCTCTGAAATCGCAGAGTATCCTAACCCAAACACAGCTGCAGGAAGCTGCAACGGTTACCATGTGCGTCTGCATTTTAGTGCCATGCTCCTCTCTCCTCTGCTCGAGATATAGACGAAGCTGCAGGTTGGAGACACTCGCGGGGTTTCTGTACTCTGATCACATGCTCATGAAGGGAAGCTAATGAGCTGCTACGTCTGCTATATTGGTACTTTAATTTTTTTTTTTCTAGAGGAGGTAATCAGAGAAGTATGACATGCCCACATATTTTATAACCGTTCTGCAGCTTTCCCCCTGTGTGTGGCAGGAAAATAAGAGTGTGTGCATACGCCAGAGCACATGTGTGATGCAGCACTTTCTTCCTCTGGAGAAATGTGAAAGTCCGTATGTTTGTGTTTATAGTTAGGTAAACAGCTAGGTGTCCATTCCATGTCAGGGAGCTTATAAAAAATAAAGGTTATCTCAATAAGTTATTATTTAAGTGCATTATATCAACGTTTATTGTGTTGTATACATTTTATTGATTCCTATTAGCAATGTTTCATAACATGCATTAATGACTGCAGCACTGTTTCAATCCAGAGGTCTCCTGTACACGACCATTATATATCAGCCCTGAACCAGGAGTGACCGCTGTCCATTGAGCACCACGTGTCAACAGAACCTTAGGGCACTTTAAAACTATATGATCCTTATGTCGGCATTTGAACGGATACTGCTTTAAAGCAACATCGGTTCAGAAAGAACTGCAAATGTGATGAACTTCCAAAGACACTGCTATTATGTTAGCATGAGCGATAGCACAGTATAATGAGTCGAACAGGTCTTGTAACCCAAAGGTCACAGGTTTGATTCCCATGTAGGACACAGCCGTTGTACCCTTGAGCAAGGTACCTAGCCTGCATTGTTTCAGTATAGGTCCAGCTGTATAAATGGATCCAATGTAGTTGCAATGGAAAAGTTGTGTAAGTGGCTCTGGATCAATTATTTAAGATCAAATTAAATTCAGCTATTCTCATTTTTTATTTATGATGGCCTATTTATTTTTCATATGTAATTACTCTTAGTTATCATCGAAAACTTCATCATGCAAGGACAGAAATACCACAATAACATTTTTTATGACCTGTAATGTAATGTAATGATAATGGTAATACGCTATTACAAGCAATATCAAAATGACAATGTAGTCAAAATAATATGGTGGAATCAGCATAATATAGCATCAAGAGAGACAAATGCCAGCTTTAGCCTACTATTTCATTAATATTTATTTGTCACAATTCATCACCATGAAGAATGAAGACAAGAAAGTTATGACTGGTAACACTGTTATTACAGTAATAGTATTAACAGTAATTATATAAAAATAATATAATAAAAACAATCGAGCCCTCAGCTTCTCTGTCCACATTCAGCTCACCATTCCTGTTTGGTTTCTCCTTCTCACACTTGGATTAGATTGAGTTGTTCACCATAGTGGAAGGTGCTATAACTGACCTATTGGGGATGTTACATTACACATATGTTTATTTTTTTCATTTATTTCATATGTTAACAAAATAAAGAAGGAACAAAAAAGAACACACTTTAAAGTCCATTTAATTTAATACTAATACAAGCAAACACATGAAATGCATGTTGAACATGTTGCAGAGTCTCCGCTGTTTAGGCTGTATGTAAGCTTGCGACGAGTTTACTACATAATATATAAAGTTCAACGTAGGACCTGAAACAAACATACAGCAATGAAAGCAGACTAACTTAGACAAAGATCACAAGTGCAGCTCTGGTGAATCAGAACCTCACATATATTATACAGATCCTGCACTCTAAAGGCACGACTGTGGGCGCAGTCCGTACAGCACTATCCACAAGCTCAACGCGAGCCGCGACATCGGCGGTTCGAATCCGACCACAGACCTTTGTCGCACCTCTCTCTCCTAATTACTCCTGTCTCTCTACACTATCCTATCCAAATAAAGCTGAAAAACCCCCCCAAAAAAGGCACGACTGCTTCATTCCCAAAACTCACTGAGTGTCCCCATGACTGCAGCCCCAATCAGGATTTCCCCTCCTGCAAGCTGAGAAACATCACATTGAAAAATAATCCTGAGCTCTCAAACGTTCTTCATTCCACATGAGCACACTGATCCAGCTTCTGTGTGAAGGTTTTATAAGTCAACTTCCACATTCTCTTCAGTGTATTTGACAGCTGCTTCATTAGGCGACCCTGCACATCAACAAACATGTATAAACACAACAGAGGGAGAGAACTGGGAGTGAGAATGAACAGTGTTGCAGCCTGAAACTTGAAACACACGTTGTTTTTAGATGTGTTCCCCTGTAAAATGACATCACCTGGTTTCCTGCACCATTTCACACACAGTATAATGGAGGCCAGCAGCAGAGGAGCAGCTCCCAGACCGAATACCAGTCTACCTGTGGAGAGACACAGAGATGAGGGATATGTGGAGGATATAAACCTGTGCATATACAAGAATATATGGCCTGACAGGGTGGCAATCGGAACCCATGAAGTGGTTTACATCTCTTATACTATGGTTACAACTAAAATGCATGGTAAAAATTTAAATAAAAAAGCTATTTTTAAAAAAAATATTTCATTAACTAAAACCATTATGTACACATCTGTCACTTTGCTAAATATCATTTCTCTGGTAATGATAGATGGCACCAGTGTTTCTCTTTTCATATGTATGCAGAGTAGTCTCACTATCAGCCATCAAAAATATTAGAAAAGAGAAAAGACATTAAACAATGAAAAACAAAGTTCACAACTATTGTCATGATGCATTTAGGAACTGGTATAGTGGGAAGACAGTGAGCTGTATCATATATTCTAATCCACATAACTACGATACGTTAATATCTTCAAGCTTAACAAATGCTGCACCCCTGACCACAAAAATGTGAAATGTGTTGAAAATGTGTTTCTGGATAAAAAAACGCTTTCTATCTGCACATTTAAACTTAGCGATTGATATTTTTTTAATAACGTGGTGTTAAGTTTCCTTTTATTTCAGGATTTCTAAGTCAACAAATTGAAAGTTTTCATGTAGTGATTTGAAACCATAATGAGGCAAAATTACCCACATTGCCATGCCTATATACAAACACAAATAAAACGATTGGTTGACATGGCTGTCAACCAATCGGAATTAAATATTTGTCCAAGCCATAGTATAAATTGTTATACTGTTTGTTGCTCCTATGTATGGTAAGTGAATGGAAAGCAATGCAAATATTTTAAGGATAAAGTTTTATATATAATTTGAAAGCCTACCTGAGACTTACCTGAAACAGTCAGATTGATGGAGTCGCTGCGCTGTGATGTCACTTTTTTCTTTATAGGTGGTCCTGCACAATATTCCATAAATATAAAAATTTTAAGCATTTTACCCAAAATAAATAATGTATGTAAAATAATAAACCAAATATTTTTATTCTCTATAGTGTGAGCATAAGTTGAGTTTCATTAAAATTAGTATAATTATACAAAGCCTCTAGCACTGCTGAATTCATCAGAATGGCAATAACATAATGGTGTGGAATTTTTTTGTGACACACATTAGGCCCCATAATAACTGACCATCATTTGAGTGCCGGAGCATACTTAAGCATTGTAGCGGACCATGTGCATCCCTTTATGACAACAGTCTTCCTGTATTCAAGTGGATACTTCCAGCAGGTAATGCGTCTTTTCACAATGCACACGTCACCTCTAGCTGCTTCCACAAACAAGATGATGACTTAAATTTATTCCAATGACATGCACATTCCCCAGATCTCAATCCAATGGAGCATGTGACATATCCGAATTGAAAGCCTACCTGAGACTCACCTGCAACAGTCAGAGTGATGGAGTCGCTGCGCTGTGATGTCACATTTCTCCCCTCCAGCTTCCCCTCACACCAGTACTGCCCCTGGTCAGACCCAGCAGCACCAGGGATGGTGAGTCTGTTACCGGTTACACTGTGACCAGCAGTCTGAGACACAGCCATCTGGGCCTGGTCTTTGTACCAGGAATATATCCAGTTGCCGTAGGAGTCCACCTCACACCTCAGGGTGACGGTCTCTCCATTGTACAGTGGGCGCCATTTTGGCTCTACAGTCAGAGTGATTTTAGGCAGGGCTGTGGAAAAGAGACAAACTGGATCACAGTTTCTTCTGTCAGAATGTAGATGTGACTGAGGAGGAAACAGTTGTGTATAAAATGCAAGGGAAAAAGATCCATGTCAGAAAGGTTAATTTTCCTTGAATCAATAGGTAGTCCTGTGCAATAATTTATAAAAAATAAATAACTGAAGCATAACTTCAAAAGCAAATTATATATGTGAAATCATTTACAGAATATTTTTATTCTCTATAGTGTGAGGATAAATTGAGTTTCTTTAAAATGAGGATAATTATACAAAGCCTCCAGCACTGGTGAATTCAACAGAATCCCAATTACATGTCTGAAATTTACAGAGAGTGGTGCAATGAACAATAAAATCCAGCGAGTGGCAGTTCTGTGGGTGAAAACACCTTATTAATGAGAGCGTCAGAGGAGAATGGGCAGACTCGTTCAAGCTAGCAGGAAGGCCACAAATGGTCAAATAACAGCTATTTACAACAGTGCTGCGCAGAAGGGCATCTCTGAATACCAGACCTGAGTCAAATACGTATTTGTTTTGGATTCAAATACTTTTCTACGCTTTACTGATCTTGTCTGGTGTATTGGAAAAATGAAATACTCCCAAAGAGTGCAAACCCCGCCTTCTAGTCATATTGGCAGGCTCAATTACACCAGGCAAGATCAATACAGAACAGGAAAGTATTTGAATCCAAAACAAATATGTATTTGACCCAGGTCTGCTGAATACACAACCCAAAAATCAACAATTGAAGAATGGATAAATGTCTGGTCTGACGAATCTCCATTTTTGCTACGACATAAATGGTAGGGTCAGAATTTGACAAAACAGGATGAATCCATACTGCACAAAAATCCCATCCTGCTGTCAGCAGTAAAACATGGTAGTGGTAGTATAATGGTGTGGGCCATGTTTTTGTGACACATATTAGGCCTCTGAATACCTACTGAACATCAACTGAGTACCAGAACATACTTAAGCATTGTAGCGGACCATGTGCATCCCTTTATGACCACAGTCTACCTTTTAGCACGTTGATACTTCCAGCAGGTAATGCGCCATGTCACAAAGCACACATCACCTCTAGCTGGTTCCACAAACAGGACGGCGACTTCATTTTACTCCAATGACCTGCACAGTCCCCAGATTTGAATCCAATAGAGCATGTGACATATCCAAATATAAAGCGTACCTGAGACTCACCTGCAACAGTCAGAGTGATGGAGTCGCTGTGCTGTGATGTCACTTTTCTCCCCTCCAGCCTCCCCTCACACCAGTACTGCCCTTGGTCAGACCCAGCAGCACCAGGGATGGTGAGTCTGTTACCAGTTACACTGTAACCAGCAGTCTGAGACACAGCCATCTGGGCCTGGTCATTGTACCAGGAATATATCCAGTTGCTGTAAGAGTCCACCTCACACCTCAGGGTGACAGTCTCTCCATTGTACAGTGGGCGCCATTTTGGCTCTACAGTCAGAGTGGCTTTAGGCAGGGCTGTGGAAAGGAGACAGACTGGGTCACAGTTCTGTTGTCATGCCAGAATTTTTATGACTATGGAGGAATCAAATCACCCTAAATGAAGTACAAAATCCAGGGCAGCTGCATTCATATTTTCAATGATATTAAGAGAAGATATTCAAACATCAGATATGAAAAAGCTCTAATCCTGATCGAATTGGTACAAGAATTAATGTAAGGAACAGGATCCCAGAGTCATCACAGCAGTTGGACCCAGTGCATTATGGGAATGTGCCAATTTTGCACACTGAATAATGCCTGTCAGTACTCAGCACTCACCAGATACCTGTATGTGGGTGGGGATACTGTACTCTGTGTACCAGTCAGCACTCACCTGATACCTGTATGTGGGTGGGGTAACTATACTCTGTGTACCAGACTGGGTCTCCCCCCTGTGTGTGTAAGAGGAGCAGCACTGAGGGTGTACAAGCCTTTAGATGTTCTGAAAATATGGGCAATGTCATGTGATCCAGTTCCTTTTTACCAGTAATAGTCCCAGCTAGCTGAAGTCACTGTAACCTGACAAGAGAGACTGACATGTTCTCTTGCATATAACTGCCTGTGTGGAGAGACAGTCAGGACAGGTGGGGTTTCTCTATAACAGAAAGAACAGACTGAATCTCTCCCCCAGGTTCCTAATAATGGAATCATCAAACGCACAGTGCAAACTGGCTTTAATCTGGGATACAGTAGAACATGGTTCGCTTATCCATGTACTGTGAAAGCATGTGACTATCTCAGAATGGGTGTGGGCGAGGCTGTGAAGACGGACAGACTGTGTCACAGCTCTAACTGCTCATTACATTATATTACATTACATTACATGCATTAGCAGATGCTCATACCGAGAGAAATTTACACAACTTGTACATACAACTTTGCTAGTGGAGTGTAGACATGCTCTGACTGGGGTTGAGACAAAGAGCTAAAGCAGTAGGTTCTCTCATTGTCATAACAGATAGAAAAGGCTACATTCCATGGATTTAAACATACAGAAGCTCAAATATTAACAATACAAACAGTGTGACAGGCAGAAACTCAACTCAATTGGTGGTATACCCAGCCCATTTTAGTGAAAATATGTTAATTTTATATTTGCCCGTAATAAATGAACTGGTACGGTAAGCACAATGTGCACTGGGGAAGATTGAATGAATGTGTTAAATATGGTCTCTCTGTGGGACGAGTGAGACCACCAGTGTTCAGCTGCTGACCAGTTTTGACTCACCTGACACGTTCAGTCTGACAGGATCACTTTCGGATTCACCAGAACACGTGTATACACCACTGTGGGCTTCAGTAACAGGTGCGATGGTGAGGATGTTTTCATGGGATGCGTGCTTTAGCATCCAACTATTTGATTCATTTCTGTACCACGAGAATCCATAATGTCTGAATGGCCGTCCCAAACACCTGAGAGTGACGGTCTCTCCAGTGAAGAACAGGGGCCAGTTAGGCTGCAGAGTCAGTACAGCCTTTGGGCTCCCTGTACAAACAGTGCATGCACTACGTCAGTACATGTGTTTAAATACTCATGACATGTTTATAGTGTCCTGATTAATGCTGTGGCTTTATTATTTTAGAACAGTAATGAACTGATTCTGTTTGTGATCTCTGTATCACCCCCTACTGTAGGACATGCCTTGAGTCTCACAGAATAAAATTTCTACATTACCGTCCACATATGCAGTCACATTAATCACATCATGATGCTGTGAGACAGTCTTATTGTGAAGCATGACATTCTGTTATCAATCATAAGTTTCACTAAACTGTCTGAATAAGGTTATTCTCTGATAAATTATCAGGTAACAGAAGGTTGGGTTTGTGTTAAAATCTAGTAACATGCTCTCTCTGTGGGATGAATGAGACCACCAGTGTTCAGCTGCTGACCAGTTTTGACTCACCTGACACGTTTCAGTCTGACAGGATCAGTTTCGGATTCACCAGAACACGTGTATACACCACTGTGGGCTTCAGTAACAGGTGCGATGGTGTAGATGTTTTCATGGGATGTGTGCTTTACCACAAACATATTTGATTCATTTCTGGACCATTGGAATCCATAATGTTTGGATGGTCTTCCCAAACACCTGAGAGTGACGTTCTCTCCAGTGAAGAACAGGGGCCAGTTAGGCTGCAGAGTCAGTACAGCCTTTGGGCTCCCTGTAGAAACAGTGCATGCACTACGTCAGTACATGTGTTTAAACACCCATGACATGCTTATAGTGTCCTGATTAATGCTGTGGCTTCATTAGTTTAGAATAAAGAACTGCTTCTGGTTGTGATCTCTGTATCACCCCCTACTGTAGGACATGCCTCGAGTCTCACAGAATAATATTTCTACATTACCGTCCACATATGCAGTCAAATGAATCACATGATAATGCTGTGAGACAGTCTTATTGTGAAGCATGACATTCTTTTATCAATCATAAGTTTCACTAAACTGTCTGAATAAGGTTATTCTCTGATAAATTATCAGGTAACAGAAGGTTGGGTTTGTGTTAAAATCTAGTAACATGCTCTCTCTGTGGGATGAATGGGACCACCAGTGTTCAGCTGCTGACCAGTTTTGACTCACCTGACACGTTCAGTCTGACAGGATCACTTTCGGATTCACCAGAACACGTGTATACACCACTGTGGGCTTCAGTAACAGGTGCGATGGTGAGGATGTTTTCATGGGATGTGTGCTTTAGCATCCAACTATTTGATTCATTTCTGTACCACGAGAATCCATGATGTTTGAATGGCCGTCCCAAACACCTGAGAGTGACGGTCTCGCCAGTGAAGATCAGGGGCCAGTTAGGCTGCAGAGTCAGTACATTCTTTGGGCTCCCTGTGCATGCACTACGTCAGTACATGTGTTTAAATACTCATGACATGTTTATAGTGTCCTGATTAATGCTGTGACTTTATTATTTTAGAACAGTAATGAACTGATTCTGTTTGTGATCTCTGTATCACCCCCTACTGTAGGACATGCCTTGAGTCTCACAGAATAATATTTCTACGTTACCGTCCACATATGCAGTCACATTAATCACATCATGATGCTGTGAGACAGTCTTATTGTGAAGCATGACATTCTGTTATCAATCATAAGTTTCACTAAACTGTCTGAATAAGGTTATTCTCTGATAAATTATCAGGTAACAGAAGGTTGGGTTTGTGTTAAAATCTAGTAACATGCTCTCTCTGTGGGATGAATGAGACCACCAGTGTTCAGCTGCTGACCAGTTTTGACTCACCTGACACGTTCAGTCTGACAGGATCAGTTTCGGATTCACCAGAACACGTGTATACACCACTGTGGGCTTCAGTAACAGGTGCGATGGTGTAGATGTTTTCATGGGATGTGTGCTTTACCACAAACATATTTGATTCATTTCTGGACCATTGGAATCCATAATGTTTGGATGGTCTTCCCAAACACCTGAGAGTGACGTTCTCTCCAGTGAAGAACAGGGGCCAGTTAGGCTGCAGAGTCAGTACAGCCTTTGGGCTCCCTGTAGAAACAGTGCATGCACTACGTCAGTACATGTGTTTAAACACCCATGACATGCTTATAGTGTCCTGATTAATGCTGTGGCTTCATTAGTTTAGAATAAAGAACTGCTTCTGGTTGTGATCTCTGTATCACCCCCTACTGTAGGACATGCCTCGAGTCTCACAGAATAATATTTCTACATTACCGTCCACATATGCAGTCAAATGAATCACATGATAATGCTGTGAGACAGTCTTATTGTGAAGCATGACATTCTTTTATCAATCATAAGTTTCACTAAACTGTCTGAATAAGGTTATTCTCTGATAAATTATCAGGTAACAGAAGGTTGGGTTTGTGTTAAAATCTAGTAACATGCTCTCTCTGTGGGATGAATGGGACCACCAGTGTTCAGCTGCTGACCAGTTTTGACTCACCTGACACGTTCAGTCTGACAGGATCACTTTCGGATTCACCAGAACACGTGTATACACCACTGTGGGCTTCAGTAACAGGTGTGATGGTGAGGATGTTTTCATGGGATGTGTGCTTTAGCATCCAACTATTTGATTCATTTCTGTACCACGAGAATCCATGATGTTTGAATGGCCGTCCCAAACACCTGAGAGTGACGGTCTCGCCAGTGAAGATCAGGGGCCAGTTAGGCTGCAGAGTCAGTACATTCTTTGGGCTCCCTGTGCATGCACTACGTCAGTACATGTGTTTAAATACTCATGACATGTTTATAGTGTCCTGATTAATGCTGTGACTTTATTATTTTAGAACAGTAATGAACTGATTCTGTTTGTGATCTCTGTATCACCCCCTACTGTAGGACATGCCTTGAGTCTCACAGAATAATATTTCTACATTACCGTCCACATATGCAGTCACATTAATCACATGATGATGCTGTGAGACAGTCTTATTGTGAAGCATGACATTCTGTTATCAATCATAAGTTTCACTAAACTGTCTGAATAAGGTTTTTCTCTGATAAATTATCAGGTAACAGAAGGTGGGGTTCGTTTTAAAATCTAGTATCACTCACCCAGTCTTGTCATTAGACTCAGCACTGTTAAAAAAAAAATAAAGACAGGAATCATTGACATCATCATCGAAATGGCCAAAGAAATTCAATAAGTGCAAGAAAAATACAAAACCATAAATATGTTCCAAATAAAGCCTAAATACATCCCCATCATTGCTGTTTCATTTCAAGATGTCATCCATGCAGTACTGTGGAAGTTGGGTAAACTCAGGTCCACCAGTCAGTGTTTGAGTTCGTCAATTATCAGTTTGAATGGAGCGTATATCTGTTTGTGTGAACATATTTGAAGCCTTTACATGTTCTGTGCAAAAATACACAGAAAGTTCTGGTTTAAAAGCCAGTTACATATCACCACTGTTATATTATTAAGTACAATTGTTTAACCTTTTATCGTGTAATTTTTTGTTTTATTATTTTATTTGTAGCACAATATGCTACATTGGTACCTTTTGCGATTATTTATATTTTTTATTTTACTGCTAGAGTGTATTGATGCACACCAACCTTTTTATTATATTTGCAAATTGCTACTTGTACATATTTTTTGTAAATTTTCCCACTTTCCCACCTGCCAAGAGACTACTGATGAAATTTGGTTATCAAGCTAATTCTTGGGCAGTTACTAACTGTCCAATGTCTCTTTCAAATAACAAATAAATAAGATTGAATTTCTTCTTTCACAAAATATTGTTAGTGATCATTCAAGGTATGTTATCTTCTGAAGCAAAAGCATACTTCTTCACTCATACTTTTCTTCTTTTCCCATAACGCAGGTCATTCCAATGCAGCCCAAATGCTGTACAGCATTTTAGTATTAGTGAGGTCAAATCATTCTTATTTATTTAAGCATAATTTAACAAATGTGTTGTTGTTGTTTTTATTTTCAATCAAATGCAAATTTCACCACAAAAACATACTTGTCTGTTAAAAACCTTTACATTAAAAAACTAATTTGGTAGTACTCACAGATCAATGTGACCCCTCTGTTTGCCTGCATGATTCAAGAGGAAGTTTAGTGCTTCAACATCAGTGATCAAAAGAGCAATAAAAAAGAAACCCCTGGGCTATTATATATACTGTACAGCACCTCTAATGCATTTTATTCTTATCTGCTTGTGTGAACAGCAAGTTGCGAAAAAATTCTCACAAAAGCTCCCACCCTTCTACTTCATCACTGCTTTACCTTCCGCTTTTCTGTAACTAAAATCATTTGAATTTAAATATATATCTGCAGAAGATCACTCTAACATTTCCTGTCTACTGACAAAATTCTACCAACAACGGAAGCCAGAAACCCCACAGGCACTCACAGTGCCAAACAGAGAATAAACTATCCAAACTTGTATGTGAGTTGTGTAGGCTACATACAACTCTATCTCTAAAGTACCTGTATGAGTTGTACTGCAGTAGATGACAGACGAATCCTGTGAACAGCTGTGAAGGAGAACCCTAAAACTATGGTCAGTGATGTCACCAGCAGTCTCCAGAGGGCAGGGGTAAAATCATAGCAAGCCGCCAAATGCAGAAGACTCTGAGAGCAGAATTATAGAGGCTAAACAGCAAAATGCAAAACCTCACATCAACATCAAGAATCAAAAGGCCAGATTAGAATTTGCCAAAAAATACAAAGACAAGCCTGAAGAGTTTTGAAACAGTTTCATGAACAGATCAGACAAAAAAATAAAAAAAATAAAAACTAAAGCAATGGAAAGCTGAAAGTGTGGAGGAAAGAACTTCTGTTTTTTTTTTTTTTTTTGTTTTTTTTTACATTTACACTGCTGAAAATAGGGGGACTCAACACAAAGACAGCAGTTTCTGTGAAATGGTAACACACATACCATGATATTAAAAGCTGACTGTACTTTTGTCTCATCTTCATATCCAATTACCGTAAGCACAGAGCAAAAATAACCAATTTCCCGCTACCATTATAAAACTTTTGGCGGGCTCTGCTCGTGAGAGCAAAAATAAGGAAATAGGTCCTGCACAGCAAACCAGCTTCATGTTTTCTTCTCTTCTTTTTCATAAACTAAAGAAAAAGTGCAGAACTTTGCTCGTTATCACAGGGAATCAGAGAGACTTTAGGGCAGCACCTTGTTTAAATGCACTGGTCCTCTGTGAAATGAAACACTGCATGGTCTAAAATACCTGACTGTGCCAGAGCTGACTGTGAATGTTGGTCCCGCAGGGCAGCTCACAATTGGCTAGAGTGAAGCCCTGAGTGTATGTGATTGGCTACTGTGCTGTCAAGAGGCTGTAGTGTGGTCCACAGAAAGGTGGCTCCAGTTTGTGAGGAGTACCGTCCCATCACAACGTGACAGCTCCTCTGATTGGTCAGACTCAATAGTCAGGCAGCAGGCTGGTTGCATTGATTTGAAAAGATGAGGATGCTTGTCTGTGCACTAAAAAACATACACAAGATTGAGGTGCTAGTCTGTGTGCTTACAGACTTACACAGGATGGGGTGCTTGTCTATGGTCCTTTAAAGTTCCAGTGCATGTCCCTCTGACATTTACTTGAAAATAGAAGCTATTGTAAAATCATTTGGCCAGCAGGTGGGGCCCTTGAGCAATAAAATAATACATTGAGTTTTAAAAATAAATAAATAAATAAATACTTCACTAATTTGGCTCCTGCATAATCTTTAGGGTACGCTCTACTATAAAAAATGTTCTACTATCCGGCACCACGGATTCCCTGATGGTGATGGAGAGTAGAGGTTCTATTATAATGACCTCTGCAAAAACAACGCCCAACAATGCCCAGTCAAAGCCCAATATCTGGCCACCATGCTCCGTCAGCTCAGAGACAGTCTGGCATTTCCCCACGTTCACTGAAATGGGATTTTAGTGGGAGTTTATTGACACCTAGTGGTGAAAATATGCAAGCCTTTCACAACACAGACACGCACCTGACAGCTTCTACCATTGCCAGACATAATGGATATGAATGTTGCTACAACTACCCCAATCTCACTTCACACTCTGTTGCACCAATTTCCAATTACCTATGTTCTCACCTAATCCATTTTCAAAATTAAAAAATCATCAAAAAGTCAAGTGAGAACTAAATTCTCTTTTGTTGTGACAGCTTGGGGAATTAATGTATGTGGGTAAGTGAAGGTGTTGTGTAACCTCTCAGATGTAGGAGATCTGCTGATGGTCAGATGTTTGTAGTACCTGACCCTGCAGGTGAGAGAATCACCTGTGGCCAGTGACCATTCCACCACTGTCTGTGTTAATGTGTGAATTTTGCCTTGTTACTACACCCTCCTACAAGACAGAAACAAAAGGCATGAGAGCAAGTGGAGGCCACTAAATAAACAAATGAACAACACTGATTAAAAAACTTAACTTAGACAATATCTTCATACCAACCTCTCTTCATTTTAATGTTTAAGTCTCTATAACGGAGTGAGATATCCTGCAGGAGGTTAATGCTCATGCTGTACTCATCTGTGACCAGGTGACGTCAGCAGAGGCCACGTTTCACGGTCAGCCAAAACAGCAAATTTAAAAAATGGGCAAGATCAAGTCTGAGCCTCCCAATACACAGCAAGTAAAGTAAATGACTGAAACAGTGATGATAAAATGGTTTTTCCCGGCCCGGGTATCAACAGTTAAAGATGGGCTAAATAGGAACCTGTTAAAGCAAATAATCATAGAGTTTGTACAGATTATGGCCTGAAGTATTAAAATAGCTGGGGAAATTAACAGCCTGTGTTTATTAAAATGCGATGCAGATGATCAAGGTCATCCATCCAGCCCTCCAGGTAGTGTCATAATAAGGGTTTTGACCAGGAGAGGTTCAGCTCTGGAGATAAATGCAGTGTGAATATTCCCTTTCCTCTGACATTATGCTTAAATCACCAAATCCTCCTGCTGTTTTTCTCATCTGTGTCACTCCCTGGAGCTCCTGCCTCTTCCCACCCTCATTTATTATGTTCTTTTCCTCTTCTTATTTCTTCTCTTCTTCCACTTCCCTCTGGATATTCTCTGATGTCTCTCTCTCATGCTGCTAAAGCCTCCTCTGTTTCTCTCCTCCTCCATGCTGTCAGTCGTCTGCAGGAGCTGTGTGATCTGAGTGTGGTCAGCCCTGTTCCTATTGCTTATGTGACGTTCGCCATGACTCTGACCAATGAGCACCTGATGCTCACAGCCATGCTGCACAAACGTCTCTAAACATCTCCTTTCCCATCTGTGTCCATGTGTGAGCAATAACTGTTCTCACATACCATTGTTTTACTTTTAATAAACACTGAATTTCACTCGCTTTGTTGCCATGTACAATGAAACTCCAAAAGCGTAAAATTATTTGATATTTTTTATTTTTAATAGCAGGAGTCATAAATACGGAATTATTGGACTGATCTCAGTAGTTTGGTAAATGTAGTGAATGTATTAACTATACTATAGAGTTATCTGGTCTTTTAAACAGAAATGTAAACCGTCTCAGCAGTGAAGGGCTTTGATTGGTCCTAGCATACCAGGCAGGCAAGGGATCAGCCCCAGCATACCTCCACAAGATATTCAAACCCTACATGCCAGCCAGATCCCTCCGTTCTTCTACCTCAGGACACCTGGCCCTCTTCGCACCTGCACCTCCAGAACACGTCTCCTGTCTGTTCTGGCCCGACGATGGTGGAATGACCTCCCCGTGGAGGTCAGAACAGCTGAAACACTGACCCATTTCAAACGACAACTGAAGACTCACCTCTTCAGGCTGCACCTCTCCCCATCCATCCCTACCCCCCTGTAAATGACTGTAAGCTTAGGGTTGTAACTAGGCAGCTGTTTCGTAGGTGACTTAGGTGCATTAACTGTCTTAACGCAGTGGAGGGGAAAAATAAATAAATAAATAAAAAAATACAAGCAGTAGTTGTTGCCGTTCTCGTTGTATTAGTGTTAATCAGTTTAACCTTCAGGGTCCAAGTTGAACTATGCGGTTGTTCCCTGCACTTGGACCGGTACTTCTCTCTAGGGTTTTCGTCATACTTGTTCCTGGTTATGGTTATACACTTTGTTGTACGTCACTCTGGATAAGAGCGTCTGCCAAATGCCTGTAATGTAATGTAATGTAATGATTGTGTTGTACAGGTGTGGGGTTCATATGCCTGCCATGGTGTGGGTGTGGTCTTAACCACAGGAGGCCAGATGGATATGAAAACTCCTTAAGGGTCTCTAAACAACACATACAATCATCTAATAATCTAGGAGGCCTTCTTCATGTGGTGCTCCAGATATTTCTCCTAAGACATGGCCATCCATCTCTTCTGCTCAAGAACATCGCTTGCTGCTTTTGCTTTGAATATGAGGGAAAAGAGGGGTAATTAATGTTCTGTCATTATCTAAGATACCAATTAAAATAACAACTGATAGTGTCCGTCTTACCAAGTTTCTCCTGTTTGTTCTGAAGAACTGCAACCTGGAGAAAGACAAGTGACAGTCAGCAAAAGGTCTGACAGGTGAGGCAAGTATTCCTTGCCAGAACATGCGCGCACACACACACACACACACGGATCTTCCTGCCGACCTCCATTTCAGCCTCTCACCTCACGCTCCTCAATTTGACGCTGCAGCTCAGACACCAGTTTTAGTGAGTCCCTGTACTTGACCTCATAGTCACATATCTGCAATGGAATAGGAGAACATGGAGATTAAAGGTGTTCCTAAGACCCACACATATGGATGCAATCCTATAATAGGAGACAGACCTGATTGTAGAGAGGGTAGAGTGGAGCATTGGTACTTGCTGGATGTGCTCACCTGGGTCTGGCGCAGCTGCTCAGTCTTGAACAGCTTAAGAAGCAGAGCCTGGATCTCCTCCTTCACAAGCTGCTCGTGCTCGCTCCTCTCCTCCATCGCTCCCTCCAGCTTTGCTCTCCAGTCCTGCTCAAGCTGCCCCAGCTTCCTGCAGCACGAAGCACACCAGCTTCAGTCTTACACTGTGCTGGAGCCAGCAGTAACTGGCGTGCTTTTTATAAACCGGTTCACAGCACATGGAGGTACGCACCATGTGACACTCATCTATCTTGTACAGGATTCCAGCACGTTAAAAAATAATCAAAAGCTTCATCATTCAAATACAATTTAAGCTTTCTGTTAACTGTCTGTCCATTGTTAACTCAGATTCAGTTACTTCTAAAATTAGCATCAATATTATTCCCTTTTCTCTCCAATGACTGTTACATGGAATAAGACACAAGCCCTGAAATGGGTGGCGTTATTATGAGTTATTAACGGTTGATAAAATTGATCCAGTCAAAGTGGTCTGCTATGGAGACCAAACTAGAGAGGTTGGTTCATATCAATGTCAATGACTAACAGCACACGGTAGTCCCACCTATGATGGAGTTCATGAAGCCTCACGCTCCCATTGCCATGGTTACCTTATTTAGATGTCATATTTGGTTTCCCTTAACAGTCTTGCTCGATACTCACTGCTGTAGAACCATCTCTTTCTCTTGAAATGTCTTCTGAAATTCCTCCTGCTCCAGATTGGCACTTTTTATTCTGTTCTCTCCCTCCTCCAGCATCAAGTCAAGTGCATCTCTCTCTTAACACATTTTCATGCATCTCCTTTGCAGCTCTCTGACACTTGCCTTAATGAAATATCAAATGGTGTAAATACACATTTCTAATATAAGCTGTTGCACAAACAGCAGTGCACTACTTCAGCCATAGATTCCATTAAAGCTTCACATTCTGAAAGTAACTGAAATTAATCACACTCATGTACAGTATGATGGTATCGAGCAGTATTCATACAATGTTGCAGTGGGAAGATGGGCAGGGCTTCTGCTGTCCTGACTGCAGTGGGAAGATGGGAAGGGTTTCTCAGGTCTTGACAGCAGTCAGAAGCTCATTCCACCACCAGGGGTCAGAACAGACTGGAGATGTGCCTGGAAGATAGAGTATAAGAGGAGATAACAGAAACAAGAGACTTGGTAAAGAGAGAGAAGAGGAGATGAAGCAGAAAGAGAGATGGGGGGAGGGGTACTGAGTTGGGAATGGGGGAGGGTTGTCTGGGAAGAGGATTGACTAGCGTGTTTGAAGACTCCATCTCGAGGGATTTGTAAATATCAGCAACCTTCCTGTAAAAGAAGCGTAAAAGTTGGGATACATATGCCCCCCCCCCCCCCCCCCCACCCACCCAGCGAGGAAGATGATGAGGGAGGCAAAGAAGAGCCCAAGGATCACAGTTTGAATTTAGTTGCTTTTTGAGATCACCAAATCTCATATTCAACCATACAATGACACCGTCATACCAACAGGCTCTTTGGAAATGCTGCACAAACAAAGGCCTTAGTGAGAGCAATTGTGTAAATTAATTGTCTGGTTTGACCAAAATTGAGCACACTATTTCTGCAACTTTTAAGGTCACATAGAACCCTGAAGTTTATAATGTAACTCTATTTGAATGCTAAATGATGTATGGAATATTATTTACAAAAAAATTATTCACAAATTGATTATCAATCAAATCAATCAAATTATATTTGTATAGCGTATTTTACTGCAGTTGTCACAATACGCTTTATAGACAACACTGGCCTAAACCCCCACAGGAGCAAGCCTAAGGCAAGGAAAAACTCCCTGTGGCAGATGGGAAGAAACCTTGGAAGGAACCAGGCTCAAGGGGGAAACCCATCCTCCTCTGGTCAGCTCAGGGTGCCAACTGGTGACCAACATGTCAGTCAGTTTGCAATAGAAATTTGCATCACTCTCGCATGCCCAGCTGAACTACGCTGACCTGAAGAAAGCTGTGAAAGTTACAAATTTAACTGTGACACTGAGAAGCTCTCAGAGCAGCTGCCATCCCCTCTGAAATCGCAGAGTATCCTAACCCAAACACAGCTGCAGGAAGCTGCAACGGTTACCATGTGCGTATGCATTTTAGTGCTGTGCTCCCCTCTCCTCTGCTCGAGATACAGACAGAGCAGCAGGTTGGAGACGCTCGCGTGGTTTCTGTACTCTGATCACGTGCTCATGAAGGGAAGCTAATAAGCCGCAGCGTCCGCTATATTTGTACTTCAATTTTTTTTTTTATAGAGGAGGTAATCAGAGAAGTATGACATGCCTGTCAGGGTGCGTGGGGGGTTAGGACCCAAATGCAGAGTGAGGGGAAAAAAACTCTAAACTCCAAATGGTGTGAACAAAGACTTTACTAAACAGAACAGGAACTAAAGCAGGGAACAAAAGGCCTCGCAGGGCAACTCTCAAGAAACGCTGAGAAAAACTTCAAAACACAGGAGACAAAGAAAATCCAAAAATCCAAAAGCACGTAAAAACAGAAAGTGGGCAAAAACACAGGAAGCTACTCTCAGAGGAAACACGCGGGGCAGAACACAATCAGAGGCACACACAAACACCAAACAAGGATCCAGCACCTGAGTCAGGGAGAAGGGAACTTAAATAGACAAGACACTGACGAGACACAGCAGGGCACAATGCACAATCAGGCCACAGAGAGGGAAGGGAAAACGAGACAACCAAAAAACAATAATTGAACAATTGAAAACAATAATACAATTAAACAGGGTACAAGCAGGACACAAAACAGAAGTGCCGCCATCTGGCAGCCCAACAAGGAAAGACAGAGACGGAAGCACAGAACCATGACAATGCCTGTGTGTGGCAGGAAAATAACACTGTGTGCATACGCCAGAGCGCATGTGTGATGCAGCACTTTCTTCCTCTGGAGAAATGTGAAAATCCGTATGTTTGTGTTTAAGTTAGGTAAACAGCTAGGTGTCCATTCCATGTCAGGGAGCTTATAAAAAATAAAGGTTATCTCAGTAAGTTATTATTTAAGTGCGTTATATCAACGTTAATTGTGTTGTATACATTTTATTGATTCCTATTAGAAATGTTTCATAACATGCATTAATGACTGCAGCACTGTTTCAATCCAGAGGTCTCCTGTACACAAGCATTATACATCAGCCCTGAACCAGGAGTGACCGCTGTCCATTGAGCACCACGCACTGCCAGAGTACTGCAAATATCATTCAGCACCACGTCACAGCAGTCTCACTCCGTAAACATGCAAGACTGAAGCTGCGATTTCTGTATTGCTCATTTCATCAGTGATGCGCCAATTATAGCCCAAAAAACCCAAAAAACACCTAGTTTGCTCACCCAGGCCGAAGGCGCAATCTCTGACAGTCTTTAGGGGGCACCCAGCACGAGGTCAACAGAACCTTAGGGCACTTTAAAACTATATGATCCATATGTAGGCATTTGAACGGATACTGCTTTAAAGCAACATCGGTTCAGAAAGGACAGCAAATGTGATGAACTTCCAAAGACATTATGCTATTATGTTAGCATGAGCGATAGCACAGTATAATGAGTAGAAATGGTCTTGTAACCCAAAGGTCACAGGTTTGATTCCTGTGTAGAACACAGCCGTTTTACCCTTGAGCAAGGTACCTAGCCTGCATTGTTTCAGTATAAGTCCAGCTGTATAAATGGAGCCAATGTAGATGCAATGTAAAAGTTGTGTAAGTCGCTCTGGATAACAGTGTCTGCTAAATGCCGGTAATGTAAATCACTTGTAGCCTACTTTCTCAAAAACGCTTGCCAAGCCAACGGCCTATCCCTTCATTGCCCTGGCCAATTGGTGCTGAAAAATTATTTAAGATCAAATTAAATGCAGCTATTCTCATTTTTTATTTATGATTGTCATGGTTCTGTGCTTGTCTGCGTTTCATTTTTTGGGCCGCCAGATGGCGGCACTTCAGTTTGTAGTTCTGTTCCTTTTCCCTGTTTAATTGTATTATTGTTTTCAATTATTCTATTATTGTTTTTTGGTTATGTCTCGTTTTCCCTTCCCTCTCTGTGGTCTAATTGTGCATTGTGCCCTCCTGTGTCTCTTTAGTGTCGTGTCTATTTAAGTTCTTTGCTTCCCTGACTTGGGTGCTGGTTCCTTGTGTTTACACATGTTTTTCTGCCTCTGTGTTTCCGCTCATGATTTCCTGCCCTGCCCGAGTTCTGTTCTGTATGTTTTTCTTCATGCGATTTTTGGATTTTCTGTTTTCTGTTTCTTTGTATTTTTCTTTTGTGTTTTTGGGAATTGCCCTGCGAGGAATTTCTTGGTTTCCTGAATTGCCCTGCGAGGAATTTCTTGGTTTCCTGCATTTGTTCCTTAGTTTTGGTAATTAAAGTCTTTGTGTAAATTTTCCTTTTGGAGTTCTTGGATTTTTTAACTCTGCATTTGGGTCCATTCCCTCGCCAGTCCTGTCAATAATGGCCTATTTATTTTTCATATGTGTGTAGCAGTATAGAAATACTGGTTTCTCTGTGCTTCCTGGTTGTGTATCGCTCCCAGGTAGTGGATGTGTCACGTGATAGAGCGCAGCTGGTAATTATTAATTGAGCTGGGGTGGCGTATTTAAGCAGTGGCCTCCCCCCTGCTTCCGGCTCTCCTTCCGTTGTGTCATTTCCGGGTCATAGGCGTTGTCTTGCTGTCTGCGACAGAGTTGTTGGTGTGCCCTGGCCGTGTGTGTGCGTCTTTGGCTTGTGTGCCGCTCGCTTGATTTCGCTGTGGTTAAAGCGCTGGTAGCTGAGTTGCTGGGGTGCATGGGCTCCTCTCCCTCCCTCCTCTGTGCTAATGCCCTGCGGATGAAGGGGATATTTTTGGAATCAGCTGATATTCACCGCCGCTACTGAACATCATCAAAACGTGACGAGCTTCTGCTGTTCTGTCTCCGGTTGCCACTTTTCCATTGCTCGTGCTGCGTTGTATGTCATTTTGTATGCTGCTTTTTCGCACGGCTGCCTCTGGCTGATCGCTACATTTTGTGTCCTGTATGGCTTTATTGCAAAGCTAGCCGCTCTGCTTTTTCTCTATACAAAACAAAAGGATTATTTGGCTATACACGAGGCTTTTAGCCGGGGTTAAAATCCCCCTTGTAATTGTGGATGATTTGTGGTTTATTTCTTTAGTTTTTCTTAGTTTGGGTTCATTATTAATATACATTTTTTTGATTACTTCTGTTTGTTCATTTTTGATTTAGTTATCTTAGTTGCCCCCTTTAGTCTTTATTTTGTTTTTGGGTTAATTTTAACATTTTCCTGTGGTTTTACATTAAGGTAATTTGGTTTTCATTTTCATTTGGTTAATTTCCTGATTTCCCTCCCACTAATTGTTTTATCCCTTTTCAGTTGCTGAGGTCGGTGGCGGTGCTGGTGGTGGGATCCCCCCCCTCCCTTTGTGTGCTGTGCTCCCTGGGATTGGAATTATCACCACCGTGTGTGTGTGTGTGTGTTTCACGTGTGCGTGGGTGATTTTTTTTTTTTTTGGTTTCTGTTGGGTGACTCCCTCTCCACTGGCCCCTGTCCATCCGGTAAGCCTCAGCCCTGATCAGGTTCCCTTTCCCTCCCTGTATGAATGGTGTTTTAAAAAGTATTTTAATAGTTGAGTGTAAAAAAGATTTATTTATTTACAAATTGGAACCACGTCTCTGCCCTTGAGTGTTACGAACCTGTGTGTCTTGTGTTTAGATTTAAAATATTTCCCTGGGTGAAATTCCCAGGGGGGCGTTGTCTGGCAACTTAAAATTATAAATTTGATTATTGCTGCGCTCGTGTGAGTACTCGCTGCCACATGTGATTACTTTTTGTTATCATTGAAAACTTCATCATGCAAAGACAGAAATACCACAACTAATAACATTTTTAATGACGATTTGCTATTACAAGCAATATCAAAATGACAATGTAGTCAAAAAAATATGGTGGAATCAGCATAATATAGCATCAGAGAGACAAATGCCAGCTTTAGCCTACTTATTTATTGATATTTATTTGTCACGATTCATCACCACAAAGAATGAGCACAAGAAAGTTATGACTGGTAAATTGTTATTACAGTAGAAGTATTAACAGTAATTATATAAAAATAATAAAAACAATCGAGCCCTCAGCTTCTCTCTTCACATTCAGCTCACTGTGGTGTGGGGATGGCTGGTTTAAGCAGCCACACCTGCCCTGGGTCAAGTTAATTAGACCTGGCCAATTGTATAATTGGTTAAGAATTGGGGAATTGGCCAGGTCTAATTGGACCCAGGAACAGGAGTGGCTGCACCTGTGCGTAGTGAGGTAATCACTGCGCACAGGTTAAATCTGCCATCCCCACCCACACCTGGAGAGCCTCTCTGTCATGACAGTGTTTTTAGATCTGCTCCTTTGGCTGCAACATCTTGCCAAACCCTTGTAAATAAATCATGGACTGTTTGGAACATCTTCTCCCTGTGTCTCTGTGCTGGAGGGCCCCAAGGAAAGCCACTTCGGTGGCCTGTGGCAGGCGTGTTTGCCACAGTGGCGCCCAACGTGGGGCTTCTCCGGCACAGGAAAGAGGCACAGGAGGACCAGCCAGGAAGCACACTGGAGGAGGGGCAGCTGAGGTGTTCCCGACAGGGCTTCGGGCGGATCCTCCAGGCCAAAAACGGGGAGCGGGAGATGACAACGGAGGGGAAGGAAGCGATCCTCAGCTGGGACGCTGGGGAGCTGGACCTGGCCGGGAAGGCAGGTCAGCTACGGGCGGTGCACGAGAGGTGGTCGCGCCGTGAGCTGGACTTGGCCGGGAAGGCGGGTCAGCTACGGGCGGCGCACAAGCAGTGGCCGCGCCGTTTTTCTTCCTTCCTTGTCTGTCTGTTGTTTTAGTTCGTTGTTTTGGCCTGGTTGGTTTGCCCGGAGCCCATTAGGGGGTAAGCCTGCAGCTGCCTGCCAGCAGGGCCGACTGGCGGCCACCACAGCTACGAGGGTTCCTGGTCCCCAGCGCCGCAAGGAAGCAAGCCCACCAGCCCAGCCACCCCACCACAGCCCCTGGAACAGCCCAGGCCCGGTGACGCCCCCACCAGCCAGCAGAACAGCCCAGGACTTCCCGTGCTCCGGGAGGGAGGAGGAAGAGGGGCTGCCTTGTCGTCCGGGGGAGGGTCACAGCATATACTGGACTGTTCCGGGGCCACCCACCCTGACTTTTGTGGAGTGTTTTTTATTTTATTTTATTTTTTGTTTGTCTTGCTTTGTTGTGAGTGTGAGTGTGGGGGGGGGGTGGGGGGGGGGGGGGTGGGGGGGGGGGGGGGGGGGGGGGGGGGGGGGGGGGTAGGCAGGCAGGCTTCGGCCAGGGATTCTCCCTGGCCTCAGTTTGGCGTTGGGGGTATGTGGTGTGGGGATGGCTGGTTTAAGCAGCCACACCTGCCCTGGGTCAAGTTAATTAGACCTGGCCAATTGGTTAAGAATTAGAGAATTGGCCAGGCTAATTGGACCCAGGAACAGGAGTGGCTGCACCTGTGCGTAGTGAGGTAATCACTGCGCACAGGTTAAATCTGCCATCCCCACCCACAGAAGGGAGCCTCTCCGTCATGACGGTGTTTTACATCTGCTCAATTTGGCTGTAACATCTTGCCAAACCCTTGTAAAATAAATCGGGACTGTTTGGAACATCATCTCCCTGTGTCTCTGTGCTGGAGGGCCCCAAGAAAAGCCACTTCGGTGGCCTGTGGCAGGCGTGTTTGTCACACTCACCATTCCTGTTCGGTTTCTCATTTTCACACTTGGATTAGATTGTGTTTTTCACCAGAGTGGAAGGTGGTATAACTGACCTATTATGGGATGTTACATTACACATATGTTTATTTTTTCATCTATTTCTTATGTTAAAATAAAGAAGGAAAAAAAAAGAACACACTTTAAAGTCCATTTAATTTAATACTAATACAAGCAGACACATGAAATGCATGTTGAACATGTTGCAGAGTCTCAGCTGTTTAGGTTGTATGTAAGCTTGCAGCGAGTTTACTACATAATATATAAAGTTCAGGGTAGGACCTGAAGGAAACATACAGCAATCAAAGCTGACAAACTTAGAGAAAGATCACAAGTGCAGCTCTGGTGAATCAGAACCTCACATATATTATACAGATCCTGCACTCTAAAGGAAACAACACATTGAAAAATAATCCTGAGCTCTCAAACGTTCTTCATTCCACATGAGCACACTGATCCATCTTCTGTGTGAAGGTTTTATTAGTCAACTTCCACATTCTCTTCATTCTGGTATAGTGGGAAAACAGTCAGCTGTATCATATATTCTAATCCACATACCTACGATACGTTAAGATCTCCAAGCTTAATAAATGCTGCACCCCTGACCACAAAAATGTGAAATGTGTTGAAACAGATATTTTCTGGACAAAAAAACACTTTCTGTCCACACATTTAAAATTAGCGATTGATTTTTTTTTAAATAACGTGGTGTTAAGTTTCCTAATATTTCAGGATTTCTAAGTCAAAAAAATTGAAAGTTTTCGTGTAGTGATTTGAAACCATAATGAGGCAAAATAATTCACATTGCCATGCCTATATACAAACACAAATAAAACGATTGGTTGACATGGCTGCCAACCAATCGGAATTAAATATTTGTCCAAGCCATAGTATAAATTGTTATACTGTTTGTTGATCCTATGTATGGTAAGTGAATGGAAGCAAAGTAAATATTTTAAGGATAAAGTTTATATATAATTTGAAAGCGTACCTGAGACTCACCTGCAACAGTTAGAGTGATGGAGTCGCTGCGCTGCGATGTCACATTTCTACCCTCCAGCCTCCCCTCACACCAGTACTGCCCCTGGTCAGATCCAGCAGCCCCAGTGATGTTTACACTGTACTCTTTAGTGAGAGATGTGGCTGTCTGGTTATGGTCTCTGTACAAGAAATGTGTCCAGTTGCTGTAGGAGTCCACCTCACACCTCAGGGTGACAGTCTCTCCATTGTACAGTGGGCGCCATTTTGGCTCTACAGTCAGAGTGGCTTTAGGCAGGGCTGTGGAAAGGAGACAGACTGGGTCACAGTTTCCTCTGTCAGAATGTAGAAGTGACTGAGGAGGAAACAGTTGTGCATGAAATGCAAGGGAAAAAGAACCATGGCAGAAAGATGAATTATCTTTGAATCAATAGGTGGTCCTGCGCAATATTTCATGAAAAATAAATATTAGAAACATAACTTTAAAAGTAAATTATTTATGTGAAACCATTCACAGAATATTTCTATTCTCTATAGTGTGAGTATAAGTTGAATATCATTGAAATTAGGATAATTATACAAAGCCTCTAGCACTGCTGAATTCATAAGAATCCTAATAACATGTCTGGAATTTACTGAGAGTGGTGTAATAAACAATAAAATCCAGTGAGTAGCAGTTCTATGGGTGAAAATACCTCATTAATGAGAGCGTCAGATGAGAATGGGCAGACTCATTCAAGCTAGCAGAAAGGCCACAAAATGTCAAATAACAGCTATTTACAACAGTAATGCACAGAAGGACATCACTGAATACACAACCGAAAACTAAACAATTAAAGAATGGATTAATGTCTGGTCTGACGAATCTCCATTTTTGCTACGACATAAATGGTAGGGTCAGAATTTGACAAAACAGGATGAATCCATACTGCACAAAAATCCCATCCTGCTGTCAGCAGTAAAACCTGGTAGTGATAGTATAATGGTGTGGGCCATGTTTTTTTGACACACATTAGGCCTCTGAATACCTACTGAACATCAACTGAGTGCCAGAACATACTTAAGCATTGTAGCGGACCATGTGCATCCCTTTATGACCACAGTCTATCTTTTAGCAAGTTGATACTTCCAGCAGGTAATGCACCATGTCACAAAGCACACGTCACCTCTAGCTGGTTCCACAAACAAGACGGAGACTTCATTTTACTCCAATGACCTGCACAGTCCCCAGATCTGAATCCAATAGAGCATGTGACATATCCAAATTGAAAGCGTACCTGAGACTCACCTGCAACAGTCAGATTGATGGAGTCGCTGCGCTGTGATGTCACATTTCTCCCCTCCAGCCTCCCCTCACACCAGTACTGCCCCTGGTCAGACCCAGCAGCACCAGGGATGGTGAGTCTGTTACCAGTTACACTGTAACCAGCAGTCTGAGACACAGCCATCTGGGCCTGGTCTTTGTACCAGGAATATGTCCAGCTGCTGTAGGAGTCCACCTCACACCTCAGGGTGACGGTCTCTCCATTGTACACTGGGCGCCATTTTGGCTCTACAGTCAGAGTGGCTTTAGGCAGGGCTGTGGAAAGGAGACAGACTGGGTCACAGTTCTGTTGTCATGCCAGAATTTTTATGACTATGGAGAAATCAAATCACCCTAAATGAAGGACAAAATCCAGGGCAGCTGCATTCCTATTTTCAATGATATTAAGAGAAGATATTCAAAAATCAGAAATGAAAAAGCTCTAATCCTGATCGAATTGGTACAAGAATTAAACTAAGGAACAGGATCCCAGAGTCATCACAGCAGTTGGACCCAGTGCATTATGGGAATGTGCCAATTTTGCACAATAATGCCAATCAGCACTCACCTGATACCTGTATGTGGGTGGGGTAACTATACTCTGTGTACCAGACTGGGTCTCCCCCCTGTGTGTGTAAGTGCAGCAGCACTGAGGATGTACAAGCCTTTAGATGTTTTGGAAATATGGGCAATGTCATGTCATCCAGTTCCTTTTTACTAGTAATATTCCCAGCCAGCTGAATTCACTGTAACCTTTCAAGAAAGACTGACATGTTCTCTTGCATATAACTGCCTGTGTGGAGAGACAGTCAGGACAGGTGGGGTTTCTCTATAACAGAGAGAACAGACTGAATCTCTCCCCCAGGTTCCTAATAATGGCATAATCAAACATACAGTGCAAACTGGCTTTAATCTGGGATACATTAGAACATGGTTCGCTTATCCATGTTCTGGGAAAGCATGTGACTATCTCAGAACGGGTGTGGGCGAGGCTGTGAAGACGGACAGACTGTGTCACAGCTCTAATCGCTCATTACATTACATTACATTACAGGCATTCGCAGATGGTTCTACCCAGAGCTATTTACTCAACTTCTACATACAACTTTGCTAGTGGAGTGTAGACATGACTACAGAGGGACAGGCATGCTCTGATTGGGGTTGAGACAAAGAGCTAAAGAAGTGGGTTCTCTCATTGTCATAACAGATAGAAAAGGCCACATTCTATGGATTTAAATGTACAGAAGCTCAAATATTAACAATACAAACAGTGTGACAGTCAGAAACTCAACTCAACTGGTGGTATACCCAGCCCATTTTAGTGAAAATAAGTTAATTTTATATTTGTCTGTAATAAAGGAACTGGTACGCGAAGCACCATGTGCACTGGGGAAGATTGAATAAATGTGTTAAATATGGTCTCTCTGTGGGACGAGTGAGACCACCAGTGTTCAGCTGCTGACCAGTTTTGACTCACCTGACACGTTCAGTCTGACAGGATCACTCCTGGATTCAGCGGAACAGTAGTATACATCACTGTGGGCTTCAGTAACAGGTGCGATGGTGTAGATGTTTTCATGGGATGTGTGCTGTATCTCCCATTTATTTGATACATTTCTGTACCATGTGAATCCCCAATGTTTGAATGGCTGTCCCAAACACCTGAGAGTGACGGTCTCTCCAGTAAAGAACAGGGGCCAGTTAGGCTGCAGAGTCAGTACATCCTTTGGGCTCCCTGTACAAACAGTGCATGCACTACGTCAGTACATGTGTTTAAATACTCATGACATGTTTATAGTGTCCTGATTAATGCTGTGACTTTATTATTTTAGAACAGTAATGAACTGATTCTGTTTGTGATCTCTGTATCACCCCCTACTGTAGGACATGCCTTGAGTCTCACAGAATAATATTTCTACATTACCGTCCACATATGCAGTCACATTAATCACATCATGATGCTGTGAGACAGTCTTATTGTGAAGCATGAGATTCTGTTATCAATCATAAGTTTCACTAAACTATCTGAATAAGGTTTTTCTCTGATAAATTATCAGGTAACAGAAGGTGGGGTTTGTTTTAAAATCTAGTAACACTCACCCAGTCTTGTCATTAGACTCAGCACTGTAACTTTCTGCTAGACTCATTCAAGCTAGCAGAAAGGCCACAAAATGTCAAATAACAGCTATTTACAACAGTAATGCGCAGAAGGACATCACTGAATACACAACCGAAAACTAAACAATTAAAGAATGGATTAATGTCTGGTCTGACGAATCTCCATTTTTGCTACGACATAAATGGTAGGGTCAGAATTTGACAAAACAGGATGAATCCATACTGCACAAAAATCCCATCCTGCTGTCAGCAGTAAAACCTGGTAGTGATAGTATAATGGTGTGGGCCATGTTTTTTTGACACACATTAGGCCTCTGAATACCTACTGAACATCAACTGAGTGCCAGAACATACTTAAGCATTGTAGCGGACCATGTGCATCCCTTTATGACCACAGTCTATCTTTTAGCAAGTTGATACTTCCAGCAGGTAATGCACCATGTCACAAAGCACACGTCACCTCTAGCTGGTTCCACAAACAAGACGGAGACTTCATTTTACTCCAATGACCTGCACAGTCCCCAGATCTGAATCCAATAGAGCATGTGACATATCCAAATATAAAGTGTACCTGAGACTCACCTGCAACAGTCAGATTGATGGAGTCGCTGCGCTGTGATGTCACATTTCTCCCCTCCAGCCTCCCTTCACACCAGTACTGCCCCTGGTCAGACCCAGCAGCACCAGGGATGGTGAGTCTGTTACCAGTTACACTGTGACCAGCAGTCTGAGACACAGCCATCTGGGCCTGGTCTTTGTACCAGGAATATGTCCAGCTGCTGTAGGAGTCCACCTCACACCTCAGGGTGACGGTCTCTCCATTGTACAGTGGGCGCCATTTTGGCTCTACAGTCAGAGTGGCTTTAGGCAGGGCTGTGGAAAGGAGACAGACTGGGTCACAGTTCTGTTGTCATGCCAGAATTTTTATGACTATGGAGAAATCAAATCACCCTAAATGAAGGACAAAATCCAGGGCAGCTGCATTCCTATTTTCAATGATATTAAGAGAAGATATTCAAAAATCAGAAATGAAAAAGCTCTAATCCTGATCGAATTGGTACAAGAATTAAACTAAGGAACAGGATCCCAGAGTCATCACAGCAGTTGGACCCAGTGCATTATGGGAATGTGCCAATTTTGCACAATAATGCCTGTCAGCACTCACCTGATACCTGTATGTGGGTGGGGTAACTATACTCTGTGTACTATACTCTATGGGGTAACTATACTATACTCAGACTGGGTCTCCCCCCTGTGTGTGTAAGTGCAGCAGCACTGAGGATGTACAAGCCTTTAGATGTTCTGGAAATATGGGCAATGTCATGTGATCCAGTTCCTTTTTACCAGTAATATTCCCAGCCAGCTGAAGTCACTGTAACCTTACAAGAGAGACTGACATGTTCTCTTGCATATAACTGCCTGTGTGGAGAGACAGTCAGGACAGGCGGGGGTATCTCTATAACAGAGAGAACAGACTGAATCTCTCCCCCAGGTTCCTAATAATGGCATAATCAAACATACAGTGCAAACTGGCTTTAATCTGGGATACAGTAGAACATGGTTCGCTTATCCATGTACTGGGAAAGCATGTGACTATCTCAGAACGGGTGTGGGCGAGGCTGTGAAGACGGACAGACTGTGTCACAGCTCTAATCGCTCATTACATTACACTACATTACAGGCATTCGCAGATGGTTCTACCCAGAGCGATTTACACAACTTTTACATACAACTTTGCTAGTGGAGTGTAGACATGACTACAGAGGGACAGGCATGCTCTGATTGGGGTTGAGACAAAGAGCTAAAGCAGTAGGTTCTCTCATTGTCATAACAGATAGAAAAGGCTACATTCCATGGATTAAAACATACAGAAGCTCAAATATTAACAATACAAACAGTGTGACAGTCAGAAACTCAACTCAATTGGTGGTATACCCAGCCCATTTTAGTGAAAATATGTTAATTTTATATTTGTCTGTAATAAATGAACTGGTACGCGAAGCACCATGTGCACTGGGGAAGATTGAATAAATGTGTTAAATATGGTCTCTCTGTGGACGAGTGAGACCACCAGTGTTCAGCTGCTGACCAGTTTTGACTCACCTGACACGATCAGTCTGACAGGATCACTTTCGGATTCAGCAGAACACCTATATACACCACTGTGGGCTTCAGTAACAGGTGCGATGGTGTAGATGTTTTCCTGGGATGTGTGCTTTGAAACAAGAATATTTGATTCATATCTGGACCATGTGAATCCATGACGTTTGAATGGCCGTCCCGAACACGTGAGAGTGATGGTCTCTCCAGTGAAGAACAGGGGCCAGTTAGGCTGCAGAGTCAGTACATCCTTTGGGCTCCCTGTACAAACAGTGCATGCACTACGTCAGTACATGTGTTTAAATACTCATGACATGTTTATAGTGTCCTGATTAATGCTGTGGCTTTATTATTTTAGAACAGTAATGAACTGATTCTGTTTGTGATCTCTGTATCACCCCCTACTGTAGGACATGCCTTGAGTCTCACAGAATAATATTTCTACATTACCGTCCACATATGCAGTCACATTAATCACATCATGATGCTGTGAGACAGTCTTATTGTGAAGCATGACATTCTGTTATCAATCATAAGTTTCACTAAACTGTCTGAATAAGGTTTTTCTCTAATAAATTATCAGGTAACAGAAGGTGGGGTTTGTTTTAAAATCTAGTAACACTCACCCAGTCTTGTCATTAGACTCAGCACTGTAACTTTCTGCTAGACTCATTCAAGCTAGCAGAAAGGCCACAAAATGTCAAATAACAGCTATTTACAACAGTAATGCGCAGAAGGACATCACTGAATACACAACCGAAAACTAAACAATTAAAGAATGGATTAATGTCTGGTCTGACGAATCTCCATTTTTGCTACGACATAAATGGTAGGGTCAGAATTTGACAAAACAGGATGAATCCATACTGCACAAAAATCCCATCCTGCTGTCAGCAGTAAAACCTGGCAGTGGTAGTAGAATGGTGTGGGCCATGTTTTTGTGACACACATTAGGCCTCTGAATACGTACTGAACATCAACTGAGTGCCAGAACATACTTAAGCATTGTAGCGCACCATATGCATCCCTTTATGACCACAGTCTACCTTTTAGCAAGTTGATACTTCCAGCAGGTAATGCGCCATGTCACAAAGCACACGTCACCTCTAGCTGGTTCCACAAACAAGACGGCGACTTCATTTTACTCCAATGACCTGCACAGTCCCCAGATCTCAATCCAATAGAGCATGTGACATATCCAAATATAAAGCGTACCTGAGACTCACCTGCAACAGTCAGAGTGATGGAGTCGCTGCGCTGTGATGTCACATTTCTCCCCTCCAGCCTCCCCTCACACCAGTACTGCCCCTGGTCAGACCCAGCAGCACCAGGGATGGTGAGTCTGTTACCAGTTACACTGTGACCAGCAGTCTGAGACACAGCCATCTGGGCCTGGTCTTTGTACCAGGAATATGTCCAGCTGCTGTAGGAGTCCACCTCACACCTCAGGGTGACGGTCTCTCCATTGTACAGTGGGCGTCGTTTTGGCTCTACCGTCAGAGTGGCTTTAGGCAGTGCTGTGGAAAGGAGACAGACTGGGTCACAGTTCTGTTGTCATGCCAGAATTTTTATGACTATGGAGAAATCAAATCACCCTAAATGAAGGACAAAATCCAGGGCAGCTGCATTCCTATTTTCAATGATATTAAGAGAAGATATTCAAAAATCAGAAATGAAAAAGCTCTAATCCTGATCGAATTGGTACAAGAATTAAACTAAGGAACAGGATCCCAGAGTCATCACAGCAGTTGGACCCAGTGCATTATGGGAATGTGCCAATTTTGCACACTGAATAATGCTTGTCAGCACTCACCTGATACCTGTATGTGGGTGGAGTAACTGTACTTTGTGTACCAGACTGGGTCTCCCCCCTATGTGTGTAAGTGCAGCAGCACTGAGGGTGTACAAGCCTTTAGATGTTCTGGAAATATGGGCAATGTCATGTGATCCAGTTCCTTTTTACCAGTAATATTCCCAGCCAGCTGAAGTCACTGTAACCTTACAAGAGAGACTGACATGTTCTCTTGCATATAACTGCCTGTGTGGAGAGACAGTCAGGACAGGTGGGGTTTCTCTATAACAGAGAGAACAGACTGAATCTCTCCCCCAGGTTCCTAATAATGGCATAATCAAACATACAGTGCAAACTGGCTTTAATCTGGGATACAGTAGAACATGGTTCGCTTATCCATGTACTGGGAAAGCATGTGACTATCTCAGAACGGGTGTGGGCGAGGCTGTGAAGACGGACAGACTGTGTCACAGCTCTAATCGCTCATTACATTACACTACATTACAGGCATTCGCAGATGGTTCTACCCAGAGCGATTTACACAACTTTTACATACAACTTTGCTAGTGGAGTGTAGGCATGACTACAGAGGGACAGGCATGCTCTGATTGGGGTTGAGACAAAGAGCTAAAGCAGTAGGTTCTCTCATTGTCATAACAGATAGAAAAGGCTACATTCCATGGATTAAAACATACAGAAGCTCAAATATTAACAATACAAACAGTGTGACAGTCAGAAACTCAACTCAATTGGTGGTATACCCAGCCCATTTTAGTGAAAATATGTTAATTTTATATTTGTCTGTAATAAATGAACTGGTACGCGAAGCACCATGTGCACTGGGGAAGATTGAATAAATGTGTTAAATATGGTCTCTCTGTGGGACGAGTGAGACCACCAGTGTTCAGCTGCTGACCAGTTTTGACTCACCTGACACGATCAGTCTGACAGGATCACTTTCGGATTCAGCAGAACACCTATATACACCACTGTGGGCTTCAGTAACAGGTGCGATGGTGTAGTAGTTTTCTTGGGACGTGTGCTTTACCCGAAGAATATTTGATTCGTATCTGGACCATGTGAATCCATAATGTTTGAATGGCCGTCCCGAACACCTGAGAGTGACGGTCTCTCCAGTGAAGATCAGGGGCCAGTTAGGCTGCAGAGTCAGTACATTCTTTGGGCTCCCTGTGCATGCACTACGTCAGTACATGTGTTTAAATACTCATGACATGTTTATAGTGTCCTGATTAATGCTGTGACTTTATTATTTTAGAACAGTAATGAACTGATTCTGTTTGTGATCTCTGTATCACCCCCTACTGTAGGACATGCCTTGAGTCTCACAGAATAATATTTCTACATTACCGTCCACATATGCAGTCACATTAATCACATCATGATGCTGTGAGACAGTCTAATTGTGAAGCATGACATTCTGTTATCAATCATAAGTTTCACTAAACTGTCTGAATAAGGTTTTTCTCTAAGAAATTATCAGGTAACAGAAGGTGGGGTTTGTTTTAAAATCTAGTAACACTCACCCAGTCTTGTCATTAGACTCAGCACTGTAACTTTCTGCTAGACTCATTCAAGCTAGCAGAAAGGCCACAAAATGTCAAATAGCAGCTATTTACAACAGTAATGCGCAGAAGGACATCACTGAATACACAACCGAAAACTAAACAATTAAAGAATGGATTAATGTCTGGTCTGACGAATCTCCATTTTTGCTACGACATAAATGGTAGGGTCAGAATTTGACAAAACAGGATGAATCCATACTGCACAAAAATCCCATCCTGCTGTCAGCAGTAAAACCTGGTAGTGGTAGTAGAATGGTGTGGGCCATGTTTTTGTGACACACATTAGGCCTCTGAATACGTACTGAACATCAACTGAGTGCCAGAACATACTTAAGCATTGTAGCGGACCATGTGCATCCCTTTATGACCACAGTCTACCTTTTAGCAAGTTGATACTTCCAGCAAGTAATGTGCCATGTCACAATGCACACCTCTAGCTGGTTCCACAAACAGGACGTCGACTTCATTTTACTCCAATGACCTGCACAGCCCCCATATCTGAATCCAATAGAGCATGTGACATATCCAAATATAAAGCGTACCTGAGACTCACCTGCAACAGTCAGATTGATGGAGTCGCTGCGCTGTGATGTCACATTTCTCCCCTCCAGCCTCCCCTCACACCAGTACTGCCCCTGGTCAGACCCAGCAGCACCAGGGATGGTGAGTCTGTTACCAGTTACACTGTAACCAGCAGTCTGAGACACAGCCATCTGGGCCTGGTCATTGTACCAGGAATATGTCCAGTTGCTGTAGGAGTCCACCTCACACCTCAGGGTGACGGTCTCTCCATTGTACAGTGGGCGCCATTTTGGCTCTACAGTCAGAGTGGCTTTAGGCAGGGCTGTGGAAAGGAGACAGACTGGATCACAGTTTCCTCTTTCAGAATGTAGGAGTGAATGAGGAGGAAACAGTTGTGCATAAACTGTAAGGAAAAAGAACTATGGCAGAAATATAAATTTTTTTGACTTTATAGGTGGTCCTGCACAATATTCCATAAATATTAAATTTTTAAGCATTTCACCCAAAATAAATTATATATGTGAAATAATAAACCAAATATTTTTATTCTCTATAGTGTGAGCAAAAGTTGAGTTTCATTAAAATTAGTATAATTATACAAAGCCTCCAGCACTGCTGAATTCATCAGAATGCCAATAACATAATGGTGTTGAATTTTTTTGTGACACACATTAGGCCCCATAATAACTGACCATCATTTGAGTGCCGGAGCATACTTAAGCATTGTAGCGGACCATGTGCATCCCTTTATGACAACAGTCTTCCTGTATTCAAGTGGATACTTCCAGCAGGTAATGCGTCTTTTCACAAAGCACACGTCACCTCTAGCTGCTTCCACAAACAAGATGATGACTTAATTTTATTCCAATGACATGCACATTCCCCAGATCTCAGTCCAATAGAGCATGTGACATATCCAAATTGAAAGCCTACCTGAGACTCACCTGCAACAGTGATGGAGTCGCTGCGTTGTGATGTCACATTTCTCCCCTCCAGCCTCCCCTCACACCAGTACTGCCCCTGGTCAGACCCAGCAGCACCAGGGATGGTGAGTCTGTTACCAGTTACACTGTGACCAGCAGTCTGAGACACAGCCATCTGGGTCTGGTCTTTGTACCAGGAATACATCCAGTTGCTGTAGGAGTCCACCTCACAACTCAGGGTGACGGTCTCTCCATTGTACAGTGGGCGTCGTTTTGGCTCTACCGTCAGAGTGGCTTTAGGCAGTGCTGTAGAAACAAACAGACTGGGTCACAGTTCTGTTGTCATGCCAGCATTTTTATGACTATGGAAAAAACAAATCACCCTAAATGAAGGACAAAAACCAGGGCAGCTGCATTCCTATTTTCAATGACATTAAGAGAAGATATTCAAAAATCAGAAATGAAAAAGCTCTAATCCTGATCGTAATGGTACAAGAATTAAACTAAGGAACTAGATCCCAGAATCATCACAGCAGTTGGGCCCAGTGCATTATGGGAATGTGCCAATTTTGCACACTGAATAATGCTTGTCAGCACTCACCTGATACCTGTATGTGGGTGGGGTAACTGTTCTCTGTGTACAAATCAGCATTCACATGATATCTGTATGTGGGTGGGGTAACTATACTCTATGGGGTAACTATACTATACCAGACTGGGTCTCCCCCCTGTGTGTGTAAGAGCAGCAGCTCTGAGGGTGTACAAGCCTTTAGATGTTCTGGAAATATGGGCAATGTCATGTGATCCAGTTCCTTTTTACCAGTAATATTCCCAGCCAGCTGAAGTCACTGTAACCTTACAAGAGAGACTGACATGTTCTCTTGCATATAACTGCCTGTGTGGAGAGACAGTCAGGACAGGTGGGGGTATCTCTATAACAGAGAGAACAGACTGAATCTCTCCCCCAGGTTCCTAATAATGGCATCATCAAAAGCACAGTGAAAACTGGCTTTAATCTGTGATACAGTAGAACATGGTTCACTTATCCATGTACTGGGAAAACACGTGACTATCTCAGAATGGGTGTGGGCGAGGCTGTGAAGACGGACAGACTGTGTCACAGCTCTAACTGCTCATTACATTACATTACATTGCAGGCATTAGCAGATGCTCCTACCCAGAGCAATTTACACTTTTACATACAACTTTGCTAGTGGAGTGTAGACATGACTACAGAGGGACAGGCATGCTCTGATTGGGGTTGAGACAAAGAGCTAAAGCAGTAGGTTCTCTCATTGTCATAACAGATAGAAAAGGCTACATTCCATGGATTTAAACATACAGAAGCTCAAATATTAACAATACAAACAGTGTGACAGGCAGAAACTCAACTCAATTGGTGGTATACCCAGCCCATTTTAGTGAAAATATGTTAATTTTATATTTGTCTGTAATAAATGAACTGGTACGCGAAGCACCATGTGCACTGGGGAAGATTGAATAAATGTGTTAAATATGGTCTCTCTGTGGGAACGAGTGAGAACACCAGTGTTCAGCTGCTGACCAGTTTTGACTCACCTGACACGATCAGTCTGACAGGATTACTGTCGGATTTAGCGGAACACCTATATACACCACTGTGGGCTTCAGTAACAGGTGCGATGGTGTAGATGTTTTCTTGGGATCTGTGCTTTGTCACAATAATATTTGATTCATTTCTGGACCATGTGAATCCAAGATGTTTGAATGGCTGTCCCAAACACCTGAGAGTGACGGTCTCTCCAGTGAAGAACAGGGGCCAGTTAGGCTGCAGAGTCAGTACATCCTTTGGGCTCCCTGTACAAACAGTGCATGCACTACGTCAGTACATGTGTTTAAATACTCATGACATGTTTATAGTGTCCTGATTAATGCTGTGGCTTCATTATTTTAGAACAGTAAAGAACTGCTTCTGGTTGTGATCTCTGTATCACCCCCTACTGTAGGACATGCCTCGAGTCTCACAGAATAATATTTCTACATTACCGTCCACATATGCAGTCAAATTAATCACGTCATAATGCTGTGAGACAGATTTATTGTGAAGCAGGACATTCTGTTATCAATCGTAAGTTTCACTAAACTGTCTGAATAAGGTTTTTTTCTGATAAATTATCAGGTAACAGAAGGTGGGGCTTGTTTTAAAATCTAGTAACACTCACCCAGTCTTGTCATTAGACTCAGCACTGTAAAAAATAAGAAAAAAAGACAGGAATCATTGACATAATCATCGAAATGGCCAAAGAAATGCAATAAGTGCAAGAAAAATACAAAACGATAAATATGTTCCAAATAAAGTCTAAATACATCCCCATCATTTGATTTCAAGCTGTTCGATTTCAAGATGTCATTCATGCAGTACTTTGGAAGTTGGGTAAACTCAGGTCCAACAGTCAGTGTTTGAGTTCGGCAATGATCAGTTTGAATGCAGCGTATATCTGTTTGTGTGAACATGTTTGAAGCGTTTACATGTTCTGTGCAAAAATACACTGAAAGTTTTGTTTAAAAAGCCAGTTACATTTCACCACTGACATATTAGTAAGTGCAATTGTTTTACCTTTTATCATGTAATTTTTTGTTTTATTATTTTATTTGTAGCACAATATGCTACAGTGGCACCTTTTGCGATTATTTATATATTTTTTATTTTACTGCTAGAGTGTATTGATGCACACCAACCTTTTATTCTAATTGCAAATTGCTGCTTGTACATATTTTTTTGTAAATTTTCCCACTTTCCCACCTGCTCAGGGACTACTGAAGAAATTTAGTTATCAAGCTAATTCTGGGGCAGTTACTAACTGTCCAATGTCTCATTCAAAAAACAGATAAATAAAATAGTATTTCTTCTTTCACAAGGTATGTTATCTACTGAATCAAAAGCATACTTCTTCACTCATACTTTTCTTCTTTTCCCATAACGCAGGTCATTCCAATGCAGCCCAAACGCTGTAGAGCATTTTAGTATTATTGAGGTCAAATCATACTTATTAATTTAAGCATAACTTAACAAATGTGTTGTTGTTGTTCAATCATATGCAAATTTCACCACAAAAACATACTTGTCTGTTAAAAACCTTTACATTAAAAAACAAATTCGGTAGTACTCACAGATAAATGTGACCCCTCTGTTTGCCTGCATGATTCAAGAGGAAGGTTAGTGCTTCAACTTCAGTGATCAAAAGAGTGATAAAAAAGAAACCCCTGGGCTATTATATATATTGTACAGCACCTCTAATGCATTCTTTTCTTATTTGCTTGTGTGAACAGCAAGTTGTGAAAAAATTCTCACAGACGCTCCCACCCTTCTACTTCATCACTGCTTTACCTTCCGCTTTTCTGTAACTAAAATCAACTAAATTTAAATATATATCTGCAGAAGATCACTCTTACATTTCCTGCCTACTGACGAAAAGCCACCAACAACAAAAGCCAGAAAACGCACAAGGACTCACAGTGCCAAACAGAGAATAAACTATCCAAACATGTATGTGAGTTGTGTAGGCTACATACAACTCTAAGTACCTGTATGAGTTGTACTGCAGTTGATGACAGATGAATCCTGTGAAGAGCTGTGAAGGAGAACCCTAAAACTACGGTCAGTGATGTCACCAGCAGTCTCCAGATGGCAGGGGTAAAAATATAGCAATCCGCCAAATGCAGAAGACTCTGAGAGCAGAATTATAGAGGCTAAAGAGCAAAATGCGAAACCTCACATCAACGTCAAGAATCAAAAGTCCAGATTAGAATTTGCCAAAAAAATACAGAGACAAGCCAGAAGAATTTTGAAACAGTTTTATGAACAGATGAGACAAAAAAATTTAAAAACCAAAGCAATGGAAAGCTGAAAGTGTGGAGGAAAGAACTTCTGCTTTTTAATTTGTTTTTTATTTTACTTTTACACAGCTGAAAATAGGGGGACTCAACACAAAGACAGCAGTTTCTGAGAAATGCTAACACACATACCATGATATTAAAAGCTGACTGTACTTTTGTCTCATATTCATATCCAATTACGGTAAGCACAGAGCAAAAATAACCAATTTCCCGCTACCATTACAACACTTTTGGGGGGCTCTGTTCGTGAGAGCAAAAACAAGGAAGTAGGTCTTTCACAGCAAACCAGCTTCATGTTTTCTTCTCTTCTATTTTTATAAACCAAAGAAAAATGCGGAACTTCACTTGTTATTGCAGGGAATCAGAGTGACTTTAGGGCAGCACCTTGCTTAAATGCGCTGGTTGTCTGTGAAATGAAACACTGCCTGGTCTAAAAAACCCGACTGTGCCAGAGCTGACTGTGAATGTTGGACCCGCAGGACAGTTCACAATTGGCTAGAGTGAAGCCCTGGGAGTATGTGATTGGCTACTGTGCTGTCCAGAGGCTGTAGTATGGTCCACAGAAAGGTGGTTTCAGTTTGTGAGGAGTACCGTCCCATCACAACATAGCAGCTCCTCTAATTGGTCAGACTCAATAGTCAAGCAGCAGGCTGGTTGCATGAATTTGAAAAGATGGGGATGCTTATCTGTGCACTAAAAAAACATACACAAGATTGAGGTGCTAGTCTGTGTGCTTACAAACTTACACAGGATGGGGTGCTTGTCTGTGGTTCATTAAAGTTCCAGTGCATGTCCCTCTGACATTTACTTGAAAACAGAAGCTATTGTAAAATCATTTGGCCAGCAGGTGGGGGACTTTAGCAATAAAAAAATCCATTGAGTTAAAAAAATAAATAAATACTGTACTAATTTGGCTCCTGCCTAATCTTTGGGGTACACTCTACTATCCAAAATGTTCTACTATCCGGCACCACGGATTCCCTGATGGTGATGGAGAGTAGAGGTTCTACTATAATGACCTCTGCAAAAACAATGCCCAACAATGCCCAGTCAAAGCCCAACATCTGGCCACCATGCTCTGTCAGCACAGAGACAGTCTAACTGGCTCCACCCTTCTTGCATATGCAGACTTCATGGCTGCTTGGCCACAGAATCATTTGTGTTCTGTCTGTTTCTCCAGGCTCGGGAGCTGATTGGCTGTAGCAGAAGAGCTGTGTTAGGTCATAGCTAAGGACCACTTTGTGGGAAACTGAAGAGCAGATAGATAGAGGGGGCAGAGTTATTGCACTCTGAGCTCTGAATAAACTAAAGAATTCTCAAGAAACTGCTGCACTTCCTGTTCCAACTTCCCACAGCGCCACAGCCTGGTTCGCGGTTTTGCCAACGCTGCTGTACGCTCTGGCTTCCAGGCTATGGCTTCTCCCCCCGTCTGCCGCCAGATAAGCCCCTCGTCCAGGTTACAAGTACAACCAATCACAACACTGACACCACACAAAGGTGCTGTACCAAAGGTTGAAAGTATCTTGAGACACAACACAGACCTGGCCACCAAGAATAAACCAAAATAAAATTAACTGGCACACAAGGAATCTCCACCCCGTCCCACCCCCCTGGGGGAATCTCTTTATCCTCACCGATCCTACATGCCCCTTTAATTTTATACCCGTTCTGCTCAACTAATTCTCTCAATGAACACCAGAGATGTCCCACCGCTCTGGCAGTCCCAGAGAAAGACTGGCATTTCCCCACATTCACTGAAATGGGATTTTAGTGGGAGGTGACTGACAACTAGTGGTGAAAATATGCAAGCCTTTCACGACACAGACATGCACCTGCCAGCATCTATCATTGCCAGACATAATGGATATGATTGTTGCTCCAACTACCCCAATCTCACTTCACACTCTGTTGCCCCAATATCCAATTACCTGTGTTCTCACCTAATCCATTTTCAAAATTCAAAAATCATCAAACAGTCAAGTGAGAACTAAATTCTCTTTTGTTGTGACAGCTTTGGGAATTAATGTATGTGGGGAAGTGAAGGTGTTGTGTAACCTCTCAGATGTAGGAGATCTGCTGGTGCTCAGATGTTTGTAGTACCTGACCCTGCAGGTGAGAGAATCACCTGTGGCCAGTGACCATTCTACCACTGTCTGTGTTAATGTGTGACTTTTGCCTTGTGACTACACCCTCCTACAAGACAGAAACAAAAGGCATGAGAGCAAGTGGAGGCCACTAAATAAACAAATGAACAACACTGATTAATAAACTTAACTTAGACAATAACTTCATACCATCCTCTCTTTGTTTTAATGTTTAAATCTCTATACCGGAGTGAGATATTCTACAGGGGGTTAATGCTGATGCTGTACTCATCTGTGACAAGGCGAGGTCAGCAGAGGCCATGTTTCACGGCCAGCCAAATCAGCAAATTTAAAAAATGTGCAAGATCTAGCCTGAGTCTCCCAATACACAGAAAGTAAAATAAAAAGACTGAAACAGTGATGATAAAATGGTTTTTACTCGACTGGTATCAACAGTTAAAGATGGGCTAAATAGGAATCTGTAAAAGCAAATAATCATAGAGTTTGTACAGATTATGGCCTGAGGTATTAAATTAGCTGAGAAAATTAACAGCCCGTGTTTATTAAAATGCGGTGCAGAAGATCGAGGTCATCCATCCAGGCCACCAAGTAGTGTCATAACAGGGGTTTTGATCAGGAGAGGATCAGCTCTGGAGAAAAATGCAGTGTGAATATTCCCTTTCCTCTGACATTATGCTTAGATCACCCAATCCTCCTGCTGTTTTTCTCATCTGTGTCACTCCCTGGAGCTCCTGCCTATTCCCTCCCTCCTTTATTATGTTCTTTTACTCTTCTTATTTCTTCTCTTCTTCCACTTCCCTCTGGATCTTCTCTGATGTCTCTCTCATGCTGCTGGAGCATCCTCTGTTCCTCTCCTCCTCCATGCTGTCAGTCTGCTGCAGGAACTGTGTGATCTGAGTGTGGTCAGCCCTGTTCCTATTGCTTAACATGTGACATCCGCCATGACACTGACCAATGAGCACCTGAAGCTCACAGCCATGCTGCACAAACATCTCTAAACATCTCCTTTCCCATCTGTGTCCATGTGTGAGCAGTAACTGTTCTCACATACCATGGTTTTAATTTTAGAGTGGGCTGACAATCACCGCAGGAGTCACAAATACAGAATTATTGGACTGATTTTAGTAGTTTGGCAAATGTAGTGAATTTATTAACTAAACTATAGAGTTTTCAGATCTTTTAAACAGAAATGTAAACCGTCTCAGCAGTAAAGGGCTTTGATTGTGTTGTACAGGTGTGGGGTTCATATGCCTGCCATGGTGTGAGTGTGGTCTTAACCACAGGAGGCCAGATGGATGTGAATGCCTCCTTAAGGGTCTCTAAACAGCACAAACAATCATCTAACAATCTAGGAGGCCTTCTTCATGTGGTGCTCCAGACATTTCTCCCGAGACATGGCCATCCGTCTCTTCTGCTCAAGGACATCGCCTGCTGATTTTGCTTTGAATATGAGGGGAAAGAGGGGTAATTAATGTTCTGTCATGATCTGAGATACCAATTTAAAAAATCAACTGATAGTGTCCTTCTTACCAAGTTTTTCCTGTTTGTTCTGAAGAACTGCAACCTGGAGAAAGACAAGTGACAGTCAGCAAAAGATCTGACAGGTGAGGCAAGTATTCATTGCCAGAACACGCGCGCACACACACACACACACACACACACACACACACACACACACACACACACATACGGATCTTCCTGCCGACCTCCATTTCAGCCTCTCACCTCACGCTCCTCGATTTGACGCTGCAGCTCAAACACCAGTTTTAGTGAGTCCCTGTACTTGACCTCATAGTCACATATCTGCAATGGAATAGGGGGACATGGAGATTAAAGGTGTTCCTAAGACCCACACATAGGTATGCAATCCTATAACAGGAGGCAGACCTGACTTTAGAGAGGATAGAGTGGAGCATAGGTACTCGCTGGATGTGCTCACCTGGGTCTGGTGCAGCTGCTCAGTCTTGAACAGCTTAAGGAGCAGAGCCTGGATCTCCTCCTTCACAAACTGCTCATGCTCGCTCCTCTCCTCCATCACTCTTTCCAGCTTCGCTATCCAGTCCTGCTCAAGCTGCCCCAGCTTCCTGCAGCACGGAGCACACCAGCTTCAGTCTTACACTGTGCTGGAGCCAGCAGCAACTTGTGTGCTTTTTATAAACCGTCTCACAGCACATGGAGGTACGCACCATGTGACACTCATCTATCCTGTACAGGATTCCAGCACGTTAAAAAATAACCAAAAGCTTCATCATTCAAATACAATTTAAGCTTTCTGTTAAGTGTCTGTTCATTGTTAACTCAGATTCAGTTACTTCTAGAATCAGCATCAATATTATTACCTTTTCTCTCCAATGACTGTTACATGGAATAAGACACAAGCCCCGAAATGGGTGGAGTTATTATGAGTTATTAACAACTGATAAAATTGATCCAGTCAAAGTGGTCTGCTATGGAGACCAAACTTTATAGATTGCTTCATATCAATGTCAATGACTAACAGCACACGGTAGTCCCACCTATAATGGAGTTCATGAAGCCTCACTCTCCTATTGCCATGGTTACCTTATTTAGATGTCATATCTGGTTTCCCATAACATAATCTTGCTCGGTACTCACTGCTGTAGAGCCATCTCTTTCTCTTGAAATGTCTTCTTAAATTCCTCCTGCTCCAGATCGGCACTTTATATTCTGTTCTCTCTCTCCTCCAGCATCAAGTCAAGTGCATCTCTCTCTTCACACATATTCATGCATCTCCTTTGCAGCTCTCTGACACTTGCCTTTATAAAATATCAAATGGTGAAAATACACATTTCTAATATAAGCTGTTGCACAAACAGCAGTGCACTACTTCAGCCATAGATTCCATTGAAGATTCACACCCTGGAAGTAACTGAAATTAATCACACTCATCTACAGTATGACAGTAAGAAAGCATTCTTTTGATTCTTCTAATTTTTTCTTTAGTGTCTCCAATCTAAAATGGACAAACACATGGATTATGACAAATACAAACTCTCCTGAGGCATATACTTTACATGTCGATAAAATTCATCTGAAGCTTACTTTTTTATTCAGGGCTGAAATTTTCATATGACTCTCATCGATTTGTTGATCAAACTGCTCCAACAGTTCCTTGTTGGTCACTAAGAAATCAAAATAGAAAGAAAGAAAGAGACTACATGAGATTCTAGCACATGATAATCTGGCCCTAAGATCTACATAAAAGATGTTAGAGAAGGAAATAGACGGTAGTTAATCAAACAATATAATAAAATAAATAAACTCACCTTGATTGGTCCTGCTTTTAAGCTGGAAAAGGAAAATATAATAGAGTGGAGGTATCAGAATAAGATATTTTGCTTAATTAAACTTTTCAAAAGTCAAGCAGGCAGAGTATCTTGGTCAATAGAAGGTACAGTCTTTATACAATACAATGTGTGTTGAAAACTGTGAGACACTTAGCACTGACAATAATGAAAGAAATGCATACTCTTTTTCTCATGAGCACATCCAAAGCCAGTGTCATGGACATAACCATCTTTGCTGTCTGATGGAACACAGAGCCTGGCTGCCATTTCTGTGGCAGGATGATGATGATCTGAACAGAAACAATCAGGGTTGAAGGTCAAAGGTCACTGAAGTTGTTCATTTGCTGATGTTTCTGATCACATGCAGTCCTATCTTATACAAGAATTCCTGAACACACAACAGTAGAAAGCACAGTGTAAAAAGTAAAGATGTTACCGTTTCTGAATATGCTCGAACGTGCAGCTCAGCTTGAAGGAGTATGCTGGTGATGAACTTCAGTGAAGAGACACTGTACTTCATCTCATTGATTTTATTGAATGAGGCCTCTCCTGAATCCAAAGAATATAAGAATCATTTTAGGGATTTCAACATAACCGCATGACAGGATGTTCTCCTCACCACTGAAGAATGAATGGGCATCTTAACAGCAGTAGCAGGAAGCAGGTACCTGTTGATGGGCGATCTGATGCAAGACAGATATCCAGCAACGGGCCAATGTCCAGGTGCATTTTGGGTGTTTCTTTACGAAGTAACACAGTCCTTTTCCTGGTGCTGGTAGCAGAATCCATTTCCTGAAGAAAAAAAAACAGATACTTATGAATGAATGAACGGCAGGTTGTGTAAATATACATAATTGAACCTCATTCAGTAATTCAGAAGCAGGTCCAGCCTCCAGGATTGGGGTCTCCACCCATTAAAATGTCAGAACAAAATGGGTGGAGACCCCAATCCTGGAGGCTGGACCTGCTTCTGAATTACTGAATGAAGTTCAATTATGTACACACATTTTAACTGTAGTCATTCATGAGCTCATGAATATATTTGACTATTCATGAGCTAAAGACTGTCCCTGGGTAACTTAATTAAACATTTTCCAATACTTTCGATTTTTAAATAAACTGAAAGATGAACACAATCTGTATATAAAAAAGCGCACTCATGAACTAACGGCTGGATTCTGGAAACGCGTTTAAATATAAAACCGGCGCAGAACCAGTTCATTCGAATTCGAATTATGACCCAATGCAGTTTATGAGTTGTCAAAAGCGTCACAGAGGGATCCACAAGTTGCTGAGATTGCCTACTTGCCTTCATACATGAATACTTGTTTGTTTTTAAAAAATAAAACATAACATTTTATCGTAATTCAGATTTGAACAGCAGGTTACGCAACGAGAAACATGGCCGACCTGCCTGTAGCCAGGTCTACAAATGTTTCATTGCCCATTATGAAAATCAGAGGATTTGTTTTACTTATTTTATGGTTCTGTTAACAGAGATACAGTCACATAAACCCTTTACTAAAACAGGAACCGGGTCTGAACTATATATATATACAGACCCAGTCTGAATCCCTAGGAATCCAGCGAGTGAGGTCACAACCTCCCCAGGAGGAAGAAAAGACACCCGGGGGAACAAATACGGGGACCAAATCTCGGGTCATAATGAATAAAAAATAAAAATTAAAAAATAAATGAATAGGTGGCAATTCACTAAGAAGGCATAGATGCCACTTTATAACTAATAAGTGTAATGTTACCCTACAAAACAATTGTTATACTGTGATAAATGCAAGTACCGTTAGACAGATAACTTATCTTTACACAGCTGAACCTGTAACATTATTCTAAAGGAAATATAAAGAAAAAAAAGTAGGTTAGGGGAGCCATGGTGGAATCTGTGGGGCTGAGTCTACAGTATACAGTGGAAGATGAGCAGGGTTTCTGCTGTCCTGACTACAGTGGGAAGATGAGCTGGGTTTCTGCTGTCCTGACTGTAGTGGGAGGATGGGCAGGGTTTCAGCTGTCCTGACTACAGTGGGAAGATGGGCAGGGTTTCTGCTGTCCTGACTGCAGTGGGAAGATGGGCAAGGCTTCTGCTGTCCTGACTGCAGTGGGAAGATGGGAAGGGTTTCTCAGGTCTTGACAGCAGTCAGAAACTCATTCCACCACCAGGGGTCAGAGCAGACTGGAGATGTGACCTGGAAGATAGAGTATGAGAGGAGATAACAGAAACAAGAGACTTGGTAAAGAGAGAGAAGAGGAGATGAAGCAGAAATAGAGATGGGGGGAGGGGTACTGAGTTAGGAATGGAGGAGGGTTGTCTGGGAAGAGGATTGACTAATGTGCTTGAAGACTCCATCTTGAAGGATTTGTAAATATCAGCAACCTTCCTGTAAAAGAAGTAGCAAAGTTGGACATATGGCACCCCCACCCAGTGAGGAAGATGATGAGGGAGGCAAAGAAGAGCCCATGGATCACAGTTTAAATTTAGTTGCTTTTTGAGATCACCAAGTCTCATATTCAACCATACAATCACACCGTCATACCAACAGGCTCTTAGGAAATGCTGCACAAACAAAGGCCTTAGTGAGAGCAATTGTGTAAATCAATTGTCTGGTTTGACCAAAATTGAGCCTTTTGGTCATGAACAGAAACTTGGCAAAGTAAGAGTCAACTGCTTCCAAAATAATACTGTAACCACACAATATCTGCAACTTTTAAGGTCTCAGAAAACCCTAAACTTTATAATGTAACTCTGTTTGAATGCTAAATGATGTATAGAATATTATTTACAGAAATATTATTCACAAATTGATCATGTTGGCTGAGGTGTAATTTGCAATAGAAATTTGCATCACTCCAGCATGCCCAGCTGAACTAGGCTGAGCTGAAGAAAGCAGTGAAAGTTACACATTTAACTGTGACACTGAGAAGCTCTCAGAGCGGCTGCCATCCCCTCTGAAATCGCAGAGTATCCTAACCCAAACACAGCTGCAGGAAGCTGCAACGGTTACCATGTGCGTCAGCATTTTAGTGCCATGCTCCTCTCTCCTCTGCTCGAGATACAGACAGAGCTGCAGGTTGGAGACACTCGCGTGGTTTCTGTACTCTGATCACGTGCTCATGAAGGGAAGCTAATCAGCCGCAGCGTCCTCTATATTGGTACTTTAATTTTTTTTTTCTAGAGGAGATAATCAGAGAAGTATGACATGCCTGTGTATTTTATAACCGTTCTGCAGCTTTCCCCCTGTGTGTGGCAGGAAAATAACAGTGTGTGCATACGCCAGAGCGCATGTGTGATGCAGCACTTTCTTCCTCTGGAGAAATGTGAAAGTCCGTATGTTTGTGTTTATAGTCAGGTAAACAGCTAGGTGTCCATTCCATGTCAGGGAGCTTATAAAAAATAAAGGTTATCTCAATAAGTTATTATTTAAGTGCGTTATATTAACGTTTATTGTGTTGTATACATTTTATTGATTCCTATTAGAAATGTTTCATAACATGCATTAATGACTGCAGCACTGTTTCAAACCAGAGGTCTCCTGTACATGAGCATTATACATCAGCCCTGAACCAGGAGTGACCGCTGTCCATTGAGCACCACGCGCTGCCAGAGTACTGCAAATATCATTCAGCACCACGTCACAGCAGTCTCACTCCGTAAACATGCAAGACTACAGCTGCGATTTCTGTATTGCTCATTTCATCAGTGATGCGCCAATTGTAGCCCAATCTGTTCCCAAAAAACACCTCGTTTACTCACCCAGGCCGAAGGCGCAATCTCTGACAGTCGTTAGGGGGCACCCAGCACGAGGTCAACAGAACCTTAGGGCACTTTAAAACTATATGATCCTTATGTAGGTATTTGAATGGATACTGCTTTAAAACAGTATCAGATCAGAAAGGACTGCAAATGTGATGAACATCCAAAGACACTGCTATTGAGCGATAGCACAGTATAATGAGTAGAACTGGTCTTGTAACCTAAAGGTCACAGGTTTGATTCCCGTGTAGGACACAGCCGTTGTACCCTTGAGCAAGGTACCTAGCCTACATTGTTTCAGTATAGGTCCAGCTGTATAAATGGATCCAATGTAGATGCAATGTAAAAGCTGTGTAAGTCACTCTCGATAACAGTGTCTGCTAAATGCCGGTAATTTAAGTCACTTGTAGTCTACTTCTTCAAAAATGCTTGCCAAGCCAACAGCCTATCCCTTCATTGCCCTGGCCAATTTGTGCTGAACAGTTATTTAAGATCAAATTAAATGCAGCTATTCTCATTTTTTATTTATGATGGCCTATTTATTTTTCATATGTAATTACTCTTAGTTATCATCGAAAACTTCATCATGCAAGGACAGAAATACCGCAACTAATAAAATTTTTAATGACCTGTAATGTAATGTAATGATAATGGTAATATGCTATTACAAGCAATATCAAAATGACAGTGTAGTCAAAATAATATGGTGGAATCAGCATAATATAGCATCAAGAGAGACAAATGCCAGCTTTAGCCTACGTATTTATTATTATTTATTTGTCACAATTCATCCCCACGAAGAATGAAGACAAGAAAGTTATGACTGGTAACATTGTTATTACAGTAGTAGTATTAACAGTAATTATATAAAAATAATAAAATAAAAACAATCGAGCCCTCAGCTTCTCTGTCCACATTCAGCTCACCATTCCTGTTCGGTTTCTCCTTCTCACATTTGGATTAGATTGTGTTGTTCACCACAGTGGAAGGTGCTATAAATGACCTATTGGGGATGTTACATTACACATACGTTTATTTTTTTCATTTATTTCATATGTTAATAAAATAAAGAAGGAACAAAAAAGAACACACTTTAAAGTCCATTTCATTTTATACTAATACAAGCAGACACATGAAATGCATGTTGAACATGTTGCAGAGTCTCAGCTGTTTAGGCTGTATGTAAGCTTGCGGCGAGTTTACTACATAATATATAAAGTTCAACGTAGGACCTGAAACAAACATACAGCAATCAAAGCTGACTAACTTAGACAAAGATCACAAGTGCAGCTCTGGTGAATCAGAACCTCAAATATATTATACAGATCCTGCACTCTAAAGGCACGACTATGGGCGCAGTCCGTACAGCGCTATCCACAAGCTCAACGCGAGCCGCGACATCGGTGGTTCGAATCCGACCGCCGACCTTTGTCGCACCTCTCTCTCCTCCTAATTATTCCTGTCCTACACTATCCTATCCAAATAAAGCTGAAAAACCCCCCCCAAAAAAGGCACGACTGCTTCATTCCCAAAACTCACTGAGTGTCCCCATGACTGCAGCCCCAATCAGGATTTCCCCTCCTGCAAGCTGAGAAACATCACACTGAAAAATAATCCTGAGCTCTCAAACGTTCTTCATTCCACATGAGCACACTGATCCAGCTTCTGTGTGAAGGTTTGATAAGTCAACTTCCACATTCTCTTCAGTGTACTTGACAGCTGCTTCATTAGATGAACCTGCACATCAACAAATGTGTATAAACACAACAGAGGGAGAGAACTGGGAGTGAGAATGAACAGTGTTGCAGCCTGAAACCTGAAACACACGTTGTTTTTAGATGTGTTCCCCTGTAAAATGACATCACCTGGTTTCCTGCACCATTTCACACACAGTATAATGGAGGCCAGCAGCAGAGGAGCAGCTCCCAGACCGAATACCAGTCTACCTGTGGAGAGACACAGAGATGAGGGATATGTGGAGGATATAAACCTGTGCATATACAAGAATATATGGCCTGACAGGGTGGCAATCGGAACCCATGAAGTGGTTTATATCTCTTATACTATGGCTACAACTAAAATGCATGGAAAAAATTTTAAAAAAGGTATTTTTAAAAAAACATTTCATTAACTAAAACCATTATGTACACATCTGTCACTTCGCTAAATATCATTTCTCTGGTAATGATAGATGGCACCAGTGTTTCTCTTTTCATATGTATGCAGAGTAGTCTCACTATCAGCCATCAAACATATTAGAAAAGAGAAAAGACATTAAACAATGAAAAACAAAGTTCACAACTATTGTCATGATGCATTTAGCAACTGGTATAGTGGGAAGACAGTGAGCTGTATCATATATTCAAATCCACATAACTACGATACGTTAATATCTCCAACCTTAATAAATGCTGCACCCCTGACCACAAAAATGTGAAATGTGTTGAAAATGAGATATTTTCTGGATAAAAAAACACTTTCTATCTGCACATTTAAAATTAGCGATTGATTTTTTTTAAAATAACGTGGTGTTAAGTTTCATTTTATTTCAGGATTTCTAAGTCAACAAATTGAAAGTTTTCGTGTAGTGATTTGAAACCATAATGAGGCAAAATTACCCACATTGCCATGCCTATATACAAACACAATTAAAACGATTGGTTGACATGGCTTACAACCAATCGGAATTAAATATTTGTCCAAGCCATAGTATAAATTGTTATACTGTTTGTTGCTCCTATGTATGGTAAGTGAACGGAAAGCAATGCAAATATTTTAAGGATAAAGTTTTAAATATAATTTGAAAGCCTACCTGAGACTCACCTGCAACAGTCAGAGTGATGGAGTCGCTGCGCTGTGATGTCACATTTCTCCCCTCCAGCCTCCCCTCACACCAGTACTGCCCCTGGTCAGTCCCAGCTGCACCAGGGATGTTGAGTCTGTTACCAGTTACACTGTGACCAGCAGTCTGGGACACAGCCATCTGGGGCTGGTCTTTGTACCAGGAATATGTCCAGTTGCTGTAGGAGTCCACCTCACACCTCAGGGTGACGGCCTCTCCATTGTACAGTGGGCGCCATTTTGGCTCTACAGTCAGAGTGGTTTTAGGCAGGGCTGTGGAAAGGAGACAGACTGGATCACAGTTTCCTCTGTCAGAATGTAGGAGTGACTGAGGAGGAAACAGTTGCGCATAAACTGCAAGGAAAAAGAACTATGGCAGAAATATAAAATTTCTTTGACTTTATAGGTGGTCCTGCACAATATTCAATAAATATTAAAATTTTAAGCATTTCACCCAAAATAAATTATATATGTGAAATAATAAACCAAATATTTTTATTCTCTATAGTGTGAGCATAAGTTGAGTTTCATTAAAATTAGTATAATTATACAAAGCCTCCAGCACTGCTGAGTTCATCAGAATGCCAATAACATAATGGTGTGGAATGTTTTTGTGACACACATTAGGCCCCATAATAACTGACCATCATTTGAGTGCCGGAGCATACTTAAGCATTGTATCTGACCATGAGCATCCCTTTATGACTACAGTCTTCCTGTATTCAAGTGGATACTTCCAGCAGGTAATGCGTCATGTCACAAAGCACACGTCACCTCTAGCTGCTTCCACAAACAAGATGATGACTTAATTTGATTCCAATGACATGCACATTCCCCAGATCTCAATTTAACAGAACATGTGACATATCCAAATCGAAAGCGTACCTGAGTCTCACCTGCAACAGTCAGATTGATGGAGTCGCTGCGCTGTGATGTCACTTTTCTCCCCTCCAGCCTCCCCTCACACCAGTACTGCCCCTGGTCAGACCCAGCAGCACCAGGGATGGTGAGTCTGTTACCAGTTACACTGTGACCAGCAGTCTGAGACACAGCCATCTGGGCCTGGTCTTTGTACCAGGAATATGTCCAGCTGCTGTAGGAGTCCACCTCACACCTCAGGGTGACGGTCTCTCCATTGTACAGTGGGCGCCATTTTGGCTCTACAGTCAGAGTGGCTTTAGGCAGGGCTGTGGAAAGGAGACAGACTGGATCACAGTTTCCTCTGTCAGAATGTAGGAGTGACTGAGGAGGAAACAGTTGCGCATAAACTGCAAGGAAAAAGAACTATGGCAGAAATATAAAATTTCTTTGACTTTATAGGTGGTCCTGCACAATATTCAATAAATATTAAAATTTTAAGCATTTCACCCAAAATAAATTATATATGTGAAATAATAAACCAAATATTTTTATTCTCTATAGTGTGAGCATAAGTTGAGTTTCATTAAAATTAGTATAATTATACAAAGCCTCCAGCACTGCTGAGTTCATCAGAATGCCAATAACATAATGGTGTGGAATGTTTTTGTGACACACATTAGGCCCCATAATAACTGACCATCATTTGAGTGCCGGAGCATACTTAAGCATTGTATCTGACCATGAGCATCCCTTTATGACTACAGTCTTCCTGTATTCAAGTGGATACTTCCAGCAGGTAATGCGTCATGTCACAAAGCACACGTCACCTCTAGCTGCTTCCACAAACAAGATGATGACTTAATTTGATTCCAATGACATGCACATTCCCCAGATCTCAATTTAACAGAACATGTGACATATCCAAATCGAAAGCATACCTGAGTCTCACCTGCAACAGTCAGATTGATGGAGTCGCTGCGCTGTGATGTCACTTTTCTCCCCTCCAGCCTCCCCTCACACCAGTACTGCCCCTGGTCAGACCCAACAGCACCAGGGATGGTGAGTCTGTTACCAGTTACACTGTGACCAGCAGTCTGAGACACAGCCATCTGGGCCTGGTCTTTGTACCAGGAATATGTCCAGCTGCTGTAGGAGTCCACCTCACACCTCAGGGTGACGGTCTCTCCATTGTACAGTGGGCGCCATTTTGGCTCTACAGTCAGAGTGGCTTTAGGCAGGGCTGTGGAAAGGAGACAGACTGGATCACAGTTCCATCCGTCAGAATGTAGATGTGACTGAGGAGGAAACAGTTGTGTATAAAATGCAATGGAAAAAGATCCATGTCAGAAAGGTTAATTTTACTTGAATCAATAGGTAGTCCTGCGCAATAATTTATAAAATATAAATAACTGAAGCATAACTTCAAAAGCAAATTATATATGTGAAATCATTTACAGAATATTTTTATTCTCTATAGTGTGAGGATAAATTGAATTTCTTTAAAATTAGGATAATTATACAAAGCCTCCAGCACTGCTGAATTCAATAGAATCCCAACAACATATCTGAAATTTACAGAGAGTGGTGCAATGAACAATAAAATCCAGCGAGTGGCAGTTCTGTGGGTGAAAACACCTTATTAATGAGAGCGTCAGAGGAGAATGGGCAGACTCGTTCAAGCTAGCAGGAAGGCCACAAATGGTCAAATAACAGCTATTTACAACAGTGCTGCGTAGAAGGACATCTCTGAATACCAGACCTGGGTCAAATACGTATTTGTTTTGGATTCAAATAGCCTACTTTTCTACGCTTTTCTGATCTTGTCTGGTGTATTGGAAAAATGAAATACTCCCAAAGAGTACAAACCTCGCCTTCTAGTCATATTGGCAGGCTCAATTACACCAGGCAAGATCAATACAGAACAGAAAAGTATTTGAATCCAAAACAAATATGTATTTGACCCAGGTCTGCTGAATACACAACCCAAAAATCAACAATTGAAGAATGGATAAATGTCTGGTCTGACGAATCTCCATTTTTGCTACGACATAAATGGTAGGGTCAGAATTTGACAAAACAGGATGAATCCATACTGCACAAAAATCCCATCCTGCTGTCAGCAGTAAAACCTGGTAGTGGTAGTATAATGGTGTTGGCCATGTTTTTGTGACACACATTAGGCCTCTGAATACCTACTGAACATCAACTGAGTGCCAGAACGTACTTAAGCATTGTAGCGGACCATGTGCATCCCTTTATGACCACAGTCTACCTATTAGCAAGTTGATACTTCCAGCAGGTAATGCGCCATGTCACAAAGCACACGTCACCTCTAGCTGGTTCCACAAACAGGACAGCGACTTCATTTTACTCCAATGACCTGCACAGTCCCCAGATCTCAATCCAATAGAGCATGTGACATATCCAAATATAAAGCGTACCTGAGACTCACCTGCAACAGTCAGAGTGATGGAGTCGCTGCGCTGTGATGTCACATTTCTCCCCTCCAGCCTCCCCTCACACCAGTACTGCCCCTGGTCAGTCCCAGCTGCACCAGGGATGGTGAGTCTGTTACCAGTTACACTGTGACCAGCAGTCTGAGACAAAGCCATCTGGGCCTGGTCTTTATACCAGGAATATATCCAGTTGCTGTAGGAGTGCACCTCACACCTCAGGGTGACGGTCTCTCCATTGTACAGTGGGCGCCATTTTGGCTCTACAGTCAGAGTGGCTTTAGGCAGGGCTGTGGAAAGGAGACAGATTGGGCCACAGTTCTGTTGCCATGCCAGAATTTTTATGACTATGGAGGAATCAAATCACCCTAAATGAAGGACAAAATCCAAGGCAGCTGCATTCCTATTTTCAATGATATTAAGAGAAGATATTCAAAAATCAGAAATGAAAAAGCTCTAATCCTGATAGAATTGGTACAAGAATTAAACTAAGGAACAGGATCCCAGAGTAATCACAGTAGTTGGACCCAGTGCATTATGGGAATGTGCCAATTTTGCACAATAATGTCTGTCAGCACTCACCTGATACCTGTATGTGGGTGGGGTAACTATACTCTGTGTACCAGACTGGGTCTCCCCCCTGTGTGTGTAAGTGCAGCAGCACTGAGGATGTACAAGCCTTTAGATGTTCTGGAAATATGGGCAATGTCATGTGATCCAGTTCCTTTTTACCAGTAATATTCCCAGCCAGCTGAAGTCACTGTAACCTTACAAGAAAGACTGACATGTTCTCTTGCATATGACTGCCTGTGTGGAGAGACAGTCAGGACAGGTGGGGTTTCTCTATAACAGAGAGAACAGACTGAATCTCTCCCCCAGGTTCCTAATAATGGCATAATCAAACATACAGTGCAAACTGGCTTTAATCTGAGATACAGTAGAACACGGTTCGCTTATCCATGTACTGGGAAAGCATGTGACTATCTCAGAACGGGTGTGGGCGAGGCTGTGAAGACAGACAGACTGTGTCACAGCTCTAAACGCTCATTACATTACACTACATTACAAGCATTAGCAGATGCTCCTACCCAGAGGAATTTACACAACTTTTACATACAACTTTGCTAGTGGAGTGTAGACATGACTACAGAGGCACAGGCATGCTCTGATTGGGGTTGAGACAAAGAGCTAAAGCAGTAGGTTCTCTCATTGTCATAACAGATAGAAAAGGCTACATTCCATGGATTTAAACATACAGAAGCGCAAATATTAACAATACAAACAGTGTGACAGGCAGAAACTCAACTCAATTGGTGGTATACCCAGCCCATTTTAGTGAAAATATGTTAATTTTATATTTGCCTGTAATAAATGAACTGGTACGGTAAGCACAATGTGCACTGGGGAAGATTGAATAAATGTGTTAAATATGGTCTCTCTGTGGGACGAGTGAGACCACCATTGTTCAGCTGCTGACCAGTTTTGACTCACCTGACACGTTCAGTCTGACAGGATCACTTTCGGATTCAGCAGAACACCTATATACACCACTGTGGGCTTCAGTAACAGGTGTGATGGTGTAGATGTTATCCTGGGATGTGTGCTTTATCACAAAACTATTTGATTCATTTCTGAACCATGTGAATCCATGATGTCTGAATGGCCGTCCCGAACACATGAGAGTGACGGTCTCTCCAGTGAAGAACAGGGGCCAGTTAGGCTGCAGAGTCAGTACATCCTTTGGGCTCCCTGTACAAACAGTGCATGCACTACGTCAGTACATGTGTTTAAATACTCATGACATGTTTATAGTGTCCTGATTAATGCCTCAGCTTCATTAGTTTAGAACAGTAAAGATCTGCTTCTGTTTGTGATCTCTGTATCACCCCCTACTGTAGGACATGCCTCGAGTCTCACAGAATAATATTTCTACATTACCGTCCACATATGCAGTCAAATTAATCACGTCATAATGCTGTGAGACAGATTTATTGTGAAGCAGGACATTCTGTTATCAATCGTAAGTTTCACTAAACTGTCTGAATAAGGTTTTTCTCTGATAAATTATCAGGTAACAGAAGGTGGGGTTTGTTTTAAAATCTAGTAACACTCACCCAGTCTTGTCATTAGACTCAGCACTGTAAAAAAAAAAAAATAGACAGGAATCATTGACATCATCATCGAAATGGCCAACGAAATGCAAGAAGTGCAAGAAAAATACAAAACTATAAATATGTTCCAAATAAAGTCTAAATACATCCTCATCATTTGATTTCAAGCTGTTTGATTTCAAGATGTCATTCATGCAGTACTTTGGAAGTTGGGTAAACTCAGGTCCACCAGTCAGTGTTCGAGTTCGGCAATGATCAGTTTGAATGGAAAGTATATCTGTTTGTGTGAACATATTTGAAGCCTTTACATGTTCTGTGCAAAAATACACTGAAAGTTTTGGTTAAAAAGCCAGTTACATATCACCACTGTCATATTATTAAGTGCAATTGTTTTACCTTTTATCATGTAATTATTTTGTTTTATTATTGTATTTGTAGCACAATATGCTACATTGGTAAATTTTGCGATTATTTATATTTTTTATTTAACTGCTAGAGTGTATTGATGCACACCAACCTTTTTATTCTAATTGCAAATTTCTGCTTGTACATATTTTTTGTAAATTTTCCCACTTTCCCACCTGCCAAGGGACTACTGATGAAATTTAGTTATCAAGCTAATTCTGGGGCAGTTACTAACTGTCCAATGTCTCTTTCAAATAACAAATAAATAAAATTGTATTTATTCTTTCACAAAAAATTGTTAGTGATCATTCAAGGTATGTTATCTACTGAAGCAAAAGCATACTTCTTCACTCATACTTTTTTTTCTTTTCCCATAACGCAGGTCATTCCAATGCAGCCCAAACGCTGTAGAGCATTTTAGTATTAGTGAGGTCAAATCATACTTATTAATTTAAGCATAACTTAACAAATGTGTTGTTGTTGTTTTTTCTTTCATATGCAAATTTCACCACAAAAACATACTTGTCTGTTAAAAACCTTTACATTAAAAAACTGATTCGGTAGTACTCACAGATCAATGTGACCCCTCTGTTTGCCTGCATGATTCAAGAGGAAGTTTAATGCTTCAACTTCACTGGTCAAAAGAGCGATAAAAAACCCTGGCCTTTTATATTGGGATGGCAGGTCTGCCATCCCGCCAAGTTACGCCTTGTTTTTTTTTTTTGTTTTTTTTGTATTGTTTGTTTTGTTTTTGTTGTACCTATACAGCACCGAGAGTTTGGCACTTTTCAGTGTTCCCCACAGAAATAACCACAACAGCCACAGACACTCAGCCCTTAAAAACATTAAATTCTGTACATTCTGACCCCATTTCAACAGACAGATTTCATAAACAACTTCACATGTCCACACAATAATGCCCCAAACTAAGGGGATTTTGCGTTTTCTCCTTCTTCTTCTTCTTCTCATTCTTATTTTTCCTGCCGCCTATTCCACTAATAACATGTCTCCCCATTGGACATTTTACCGACACCCGCCAAATCTTCACCTACACGACCCAATGAAAAACTCGCATACACACGCAAAATACCCATATCTTTTTATTCTGAAACATTTTCAATACAAACAGCTAGTCCGCTTGTGGCCTAGTGGGTAAGGTTACAGTCTTGGGAACACAGGGTCTGAGGTTCAAGCCCAGCTAGCAACGCGTTTCTTTAACCTGCTTTTACCCTCACTAATAATTGTCTACTACTTCTCAAATATTGCTTTTGCACCATATCTACCAGCCGTTCCCCGAACGCGTACACTGTATTATGACGTACCGTCTGCACGTTCAATTGTTAACCGGCTACAATATAGCAAAGCCATATGGATTCAACGGGAGCTCTTCTGTGCTTACTCGCCTGTGTTCTTTAAAACCACGGACAGGTTTGCTAATGATATTTCACGCATTGCATAGCTATGTCATGGTGCTGCCCTAACAAAGTGATAGACTGTTAAACCTCCGGTTGAACGACTGAATCCCGCCCGATAATTTCCTCTTTTACACTAACGTTCTCTTACGCTTATATTTGCTTTACCAAAACTCACTCATGGCCACCCATATGCATTTCATGACGGCAAATGTATTCATTTTATTAAAAAGTTACACCAGTTCACCGCTGTGCCATTTCTACTAACTACATTTCTTCACTTGGCTACCGTACAAAACCTTCTTATCAGCAAACGCCACGTTTCTACATTAACGTTACCTCGCCCTGTTCTCTATCTAGCCACATACAAACAAGTACTACGTATGTACGTTCTGCAACTCCCCATTAAAACATTACATTTAAAATCATGATTCACTCATAATTATAACTACTAGTACTGAACACGAAAAAAACACAGCAGTGCAATAGATTTCACACGTTACTTAACCCTCCACTTTAACAGGTAGTGCTTTATAGCGACTGTTATATATACCGTTCGATAAGGAATATAAGCTCGCTCATGGTCACTCCATTTACTTCGCACTATACTCCGTGATCATATCAACCTTTACCTACATGCCCATTCTGCTAAAAACATATTGTTTCAACTACGCAATTTCATAATTTCATCCTAATTTCTCTCACACTGTTGTTATTTTCTCATATGCAAAGCCTGCTGGGACATATGCGTCTGCTCCTATTCTCCACTATCATGTTTTCCAGTTCTAGTTTAGCAAAACAGCGAAGAGGATTCCTACCTGCAGATAAGCCTATCAAAATGCCTTATATACCTTACAAACACTAAAAGTGCATCTCCACGAAATAACAGACAACGGAGCAGGACAGAAGGCTACACAAGTTGCGACCTAGGGAGTTATAATTCTACAGGCTTGCTGATTCTTTTGTCAGTCAAGGCTCGTTGGATGGACGTCAAATCCATGAGTACATACACTGGCCATATTTCATCTGCATTTCTCATGCGTGCACGCTTACGCCACCGCACCCTTTCTCACAGCCACTGTTTTACATATATAGCAAACCGAAACTGCTGAACGGTACACGCTCATCAGACTGTACAAATTCACACAACGATAGCCATAATCCACAACCATTTCTTACAGGGTCGCATTTCTCACTCTCATAATAAAACGCTTTGCAAAAAGAAATGATATCTCATAAAAAACATGTTTTCAATGTACAAAAATGCCAAGTTACTCAAAGTATTGATATCAAAATGACGCCAAGTTACGGTACTACAAACAATATAGGCTATCTTGCTTCACCGAAATGACAACAGATATATTTCAAAGCAATGCTACCCAATATGTCCTAAATTCTTTCAAGTCACTTGGCCCTGTGTTTTGTAATCTTACCATTTTACAATATCATGCAAACTTTGTGTCAGATCAAAGGGTCAAATATTTCGAATTGCCTCATGGAACACATTGAAATTAATGTACAAAACTGCTGCTGAGTAACTACAGGAAGCATATTTCTCCAGAAAACATGTTTATACTTGCTTCTGAACTGAATTTGAGTACATGTGCAAGTTATTGTATATTTGCTACGTACAATAAATACTGCATGTAAAATACATATTGTACATACATACATAGAGAACTTCTTTATCCCCATGGGGACATTTCCCTCGCAGCATGTTACATTCACATTTACGAACACACACTTACACCAAGAAACATACTATCATTCACGCAACAGAAAGGCTGGACAGTGAAATACATACATACCAATACAAATTGGACATATACACGCCTATTCAATCAATCTTGACTGTGAGAGAGCCATCCACACGTATGTTTGGCCTGTCCATGTAGTGCATGCTTACACACACAGGGCCAAGTGACTTGAAAGAATTGAGGAAATATTCGGTAGCATTGCTTTGAAATACATCTGATGTCATTTCGGTGAGGCAAGATAGCCTATGTTGTTTGTAGTACCATAACTTGGCGTCATTTTGATATCAATACTTTTGAGTAACTTGGCATTTTTGTACATTGAAAACATGTTTTTTATGAGATATACTATACATCAACGCTAATGCATTCTTTTCTTATCTGCTTGTGTGGGCAGCAAGTTGCGAAAAAATTCTCACAGAAGCTCCCACCCTTCTACTTCATCACAGCTTTACCATCCGCTTATCTGTAACTAAAATCAACTAAATTTAAATATATATCTGCAGAAGATCACTCTTACATTTCCTGTCTACTGACAAAAAGCCACCAACAACAGAAGCCAGAAAATCCACAGGCACTCACAGTGCCAAACAGAGAATAAACTATCCAAACTTGTATGTGAGTTGTGTAGGCTACAGACAACTCTAAGTACCTGTATGAGTTGTACTGCAGTTGATGACAGACGAATCCTGTGAAGAGCTGTGAAGGAGAACCCTAAAACTATGGTCAGTGGTGAAACCAGCAGTCTCCAGAAGGGAGGGGTAAAAATATAGCAAGCCCCCAAATGCAGAAGACTTCGAGAGCAGAATTATAGAGGCTAAACAGCAAAATGCAAAACCTCACATCAATGTCAAAAGAATCAAAAGGCCAGATTAGAATTAGTCAAAAAATACAGAGACAAGCCAGAAGAGTTTTGAAACAGTTTTATGAACAGATGAGACAAAAAAAATAAAAAAATAAAAAATAAAAACCAAAGCAATGGAAAGCTGTAAGTGTGGAGGAAAGAACTTCTGCTTTTTATTTTCTTTTTTTTTTCTTTTTACTTTTACACAGTTGAAAATAGGGGGACTCAACACAAAGACAGCAGTTTCTGAGAAATGGTAACACACATACCATGATATTAAAAGCTGACTGTACTTTTGTCTCATATTCATATGCAATTACCGTAAGCACAGAGCAAAAATAACCAATTTCCCGCTACCATTACAACATGTTTGGGGGGCTCTGTTCGTGAGAGCAAAAGTAAGGAAGTAGGTCCTGCACAGCAAACCAGCTTCATGTTTTCTTCTCTTCTATTTTTATAAACTAAAGAAAAATGTGGAACTTCACTTGTTATTGCAGGGAATCAGAGTGACTTTAGGGCATCACCTTGCTTAAATTCAGTTTGTGAGGAGTACCGTCCCATCACAACATAGCAGCTCCTCTGATTGGTCAGACTCAATAGTCAAGCAGCAGGCTGGTTGCATGAATTTGAAAAGATGGGGATGCTTATCTGTGCACTAAAAAACATGCACAAGATTGAGGTGCTAGTCTGTGTGCTTACAAACTTACACAGGATGGGGTGCTTGTCTGTGGTCCTTTAAAGTTCCAGTGCATGTCCCTCTGACATTTACTTGAAAACAGAAGCTATTGTAAAATAATTTGGCCAGTAGGTGGGGCACTTGAGCAATAAAAAAATCCATTGAGTTAAAAAAATAAATAAATACTGTACTAATTTGGCTCCTGCCTAATCTTTGGGGTACACTCTACTATCCAAAATGTTCTACTATCCGGCACCACGGATTCCCTGATGGTAATGGAGAGTAGAGATTCTACTATAATGACCTCTGCAAAAACAATGCCCAACAATGCCCAGTCAAAGCCCAACATCTGGCCACCATGCTCCGTCAGCACAGAGACAGTCTAACTGGCTCCACCCTTCTTGCATATGCGGACTTCATGGCTGCTTGGCCACAGAATCATTTGTGTTCTGTCTGTTTCACCAGGCTTGGGAGCTGAATGGCTGCAGCAGAAGAGCCGTGTTAGGTCATAGCTAAGGACCACTATGTGGGAAACTGAAGAGCAAATAGATAGAGGTGGCGGAGTTACTGCACTCTGAGCTCTGAATAAACTGAAGACTTCTCAAGAAACTGCTGCACTTCCTGTTCCAACTTCCCACAGCGCCACAGCCTGGTCCGCGGTTTTGCCAACGCTGCTGTACGCTCTGGCTTCCAGGCTATGGCTTCTCCCCCCGTCTGCCGTCAGATAAGCCCCTCGTTCAGGTTACAAGCACAACCAATCACAACACTGACACCACACAAAGGTGCTGTACCAAAGGATAAAAGTATCTGAAGACACAACACAGACCTGGCCACCAAGAATAAATGAAAATAAAATTAACTGGCACACAAGGAATCTCCCCCCCCGTCCCACAACCCTGAGGGAATCTCTTTATCCTCACCGATCCTACATGCACCTTTAATTTTATACCCATTCTGCTCAACTAATTCTCTCAATGAACACCAGAGATCTCCCACCTCTCTGGCAGTCTACAAATGATTCTGTTCTGCCATCAGCATTCCACATGTGCGCCCAACCCCCATTACTCCCGCAGTTCCAGTACAATAAATTTAGGAGACAGTGCTACTCCTGACGTACAGACACTCGTTTATTTCGTGGCATTTCTGTTGACCTGCTGAAAGGCAGAACCGGTGAACAGAAATCTGGTTATGTCCCAGAGAAAGACTGGTATTTCCCCAAAGTCACTGAAATGGGATTTTAGTGGGAGTTTACTGACACCTAGTGCTGAAAATATGCAAGCCTTTCACAACACAGACACTCACCTGCCAGCATCTACCATTGCCAGATATAATGGATATGAATGTTGCTCCAACTACCCCAATCTCACTTCACACACTATTGCCCCCAATATCCAATTACCTATGTTCTCACCTTATCCATTTTCAAAATTAAAAAATCTTCATTTCCTCAGACAGTCAAGTGAGAACTAAATTCTCTTTTGTTGTGACAGCTTGGGGAATTAATGTATGTGGGGAAGTGAAGGTGTTCTGTAACCTCTCAGATGTAGGGGATGTGCTGGTGGTCAGATGTTCATGGTGCCTGGACCTGCAGGTGAGATAAACACCTGTGACCAATGACCATTCCACCACTGTCTGTGTAAATGTGTGGCTTTTGCCTTGTAACTACACCCTCCTGCAAGACAGAAACAGAAGGTATGAGAGCAAGGGGAGGCCACTAAACAAACAAATGAACAACACTGATTAATAAACTTAACTTAGACAATAACTTCATACCAACCACTCTTTGTTTTAATGTTTAAGTCTCTATACCGGAGTGAGATATCCTGCAGGGGGTTAATGCTGATGCTGTACTCATCTGTGACCAGGCGAGGTCAGCAGAGGCCATGTTTCACTGTCAGCCAAAACAGCAACTTTAAAAAATGGGCAAGAGCAAGCCTCAGCCTCCCAATATACAGTAAGTAAAGTAAAAAGACTGAAACATTGATGATAAAATGGTTTATACTAGCCTGGTATCAACAGTTAATGACGGGCTAAATAGGAATCTGTTAAAGCAAATAATCAGAGTTTGTACAGATTATGGCCATAGGTATTAAATTAGCTGAGAAAATTAACAGCCCGTGTTTATTAAAATGCAGTGCAGAAGATCGAGGTCATCCATCCAGCCCTCCAAGTAGCGTCATAACAGGGATTTTGACCAGGAGAGGTTCAGCTCTGGAGACAAATGCAGTGTGAATATTCCCTTTCCTCTGACATTATGCTTAAATCACCCAATCCTCCTGCTGTTCTTCTCATCTGTGTTACTCCCTGGAGCTCCTGCCTCTTCCCTCCTTTATTATGTTCTTTTCCTCTTCTTATTCCTTCTCTTCTTCCACTTCCCTCTGGATCTTAACTGATGTCTCTCTCTCGTGCTGCTGGAGCCTCCTCTTTTCCTCTCCTCCTCCATGCTGTCAGTCATCTGCAGGAGCTGTGTGATCTGAGTGTGGTCAGCCCTGTTCTTATTGCTTATGTCACGTCCGCCATGACACTGACCAATGAGCACCTGAAGCTCACAGCCAGGCTGCACAAACATCTCTAAACATCTCCTTTCCCATCTGTGTCCATGTGTGAGCAATAACTGTTCTCACATACCATAATTTTACTTTTAGAATGGGCTGACAATCACCGCAACGCTCCTCCCAACCACCAGGGTGTGTGCTTCCTGACACTGCAGGGCTGCACTGATGCTCAGTTGAGAATTACACAGCATCCCAACAGTATTTCCTTGTGACCTCATTTCCTCATTTAATAAACACTGAATTTCACTCGCTTTGTTGCCATGTACAATGAACCTCCAAAAGCGTAAAATTATTTGATATTTTTTATTTATAATAGGAGTCACAAATATAGGATTATTGGACTGATCTCAGTAGTTTGGTAAATGTAGTCATTTTTTTTAACTATGCTTTAGAGTGTTCCGGTCTGTTAAACAGAAATGTAAACCGTCTCTGCAGTAAAGGGCATTGATTGTGTTGTACAGGTGTGGGGTTCATATGCCTGCCATGGTGTGGGTGTGGTCTTAACCACAGGAGGCCAAATGGATGGGAATGTCTCCTTAAGGGTCTCTAAACAGTACAAACAATCATCTAATAATCTAGGAGGCCTTCTTCATGTGGTGCACCAGATATTTCTCCCGAGACATGGCCATCCATCTCTTCTGCTCAAGGACATCGATGCTGCTTTTGCTTTGAATATGAGGGAAGAGAGGGGTAATTAATGTTCTGCCATGATCTAAGATACCAATTAAAAAAACAACTGATAGTGTCCTTCTTACCAAGTTTTACCTGTTTGTTCTGAAGAACTGCAACCTGGAGAAAGACAAGTGACAGTCAAAAGATCTGACAGGTGAGGCAAGTATTCATTACCAGAACACGCGCACACACACACACACACACACACACACACTCACATACGGATCTTCCTGCCGACCTCCATTTTAGCCTCTCACCTCACGCTCCTCGATTTGACGCTGCCGCTCAGACACCAGTTTTAGTGAGTCCCTGTTCTTGACCTCATAGTCATATATCTGCAATGGAATAGGAGAACATGAAGATTAAAGGTGTTCTTAACATATGGATGCAATCCTGTAACAGGAGGCAGACCTGACTGTAGAGAGGGTAGAGTGGAGCATTGGTACTCGCTGGATGTGCTCACCTGGGTCTGGTGCAGCTGCTCAGTCTTGAACAGCTTAAGGAGCAGAACCTGGATCTTCTTCACACGCTGCTCATGCTCGCTCCTCTCCTCCATCACTCTTTCCAGCTTTGCTCTCCAGTCCTGCTCAAGCTGCCCCAGCTTCCTGCAGCACGAAGCACATAGGCTTCAGTCTCACGCTGTGCTGGAGCCAGCAGTAACTTGTGTGCTTTTTATAAACCGGTTCACAGCACATGGAGGTGTGCACCATGTGACACTCATCTATCCTGTACAGGATAAAAACGTTAAAAAATAATCAAAAGCTTCATCATTCAAGTACAATTTAAGCTTTCTGCTAAGTGTCTGTCCATTGTTAACTCAGATTCAGTTACTTCTAAAATTAGTATCAATATTATTCCCTTATCTCTTCAATGACTGTTACTTGGAATAAGACACAAGCCCCGAAATGGGTGGAGTTATTATGAGTTATTAACAACGGATAAAATTGATCCAGTCAAAGTGGTCTGCTATGGAGACCAAACTTTATAGATTGGTTCATATCAATGTCAATGACTAACAGCACACGGTAGAACCCACCTATAATGGAGTTCATGAAGCCTCACTCTCCCATTGCCATGGTTACCTTATTTAGATGTCATATCTGGATTCCCATAACAGAATCTTGCTCGGTACTCACTGCTGTAGAGCCATCTCTTTCTCTTGAAATGTCTTCTTAAATTCCTCCTGCTCCAGATCGGCACTTTATATTCTATTCTCTCTCTCCTCCAGCATCAAGTAAAGTGCATCTCTCTCTTCACACATATTCATGCATCTCCTTTGCAGCTCTCTGACACTTGCCTTTATAAAATATCAAATGGTGAAAATACACATTTCTAATATAAGCTGTTGCACAAACAGCAGTGCACTACTTCAGCCATAGATTCCATTGAAGATTCACATCCTGGAAGTAACTGAAATTAATTACACTCATCTACAGTATGACAGTAAGAAAGCATTATTTTGATTCTTCTAATTTTTTCTTTAGTGTCTCCAATCTAAAATGGACAAACACATGGATTATGTCAAATACAAACTCCCCTGAGGCATATACTTTACATGTCGATAAAATTCATCTGAAACTTACTTTTTTATTCAGGGCTGAAATTTTCATATGACTCTCATCGATTTGTTGATCAAACTGCTCCAAAAGTTCCTTGTTGGTCACCAAGAAATCAAAATAGAAAGGAAGAAAGAGACTACATGAGATTCTAGCACATGATAATCTGGCCCTAAGATCTACATAAAAGATGTTAGAGAAGGAAATAGACGGTAGTTAATCAAACAATATAATAAAATAAATAAACTCACCTTGATTGGTCCTGCTTTTAAGCTGGAAAAGGAAAATATAATAGAATGGAGGTATCAGAATAAGATATTTTGCTTAATAAAACTTTTCAAAAGTCAAGCAGGCAGAGTATCTTGGTCAATAGAAGGTACAGTCTTTATACAATACAATGTGTGTTGAAAACTGTGAGACACTTAGCACTGACAATAATGAAAGAAATGCATACTCTTTTTCTCATGAGCACATCCAAAGCCAGTGTCATGGACATGACCATCTTTGCTGTCTGATGGAACACAGAGCCTGGCTGCCATTTCTGTGGCAGGATTTTGATGATCTGAACAGAAACAATCAGTGAGGAGACACTGTCCTTCATCTCATTGATGTTATTGAATGAGGCCTCTTCTGAATCCAAAGAATATGAGGATCATTTTAGGGATTTCAACATAACCGCATGACAGGATGTTCTCCTCACCACTGAAGAATAAATGGGCATCTTAACAGCAGTAGCAGGAAGCAGGTACCTGTTGATGGGCGATCTGAAGCAAGACAGATATCCAGCAACGGGCCAATGTCCAGGTGCATTTTGGGTGTTTCTATACGAAGTAACACAGTGCTTTTCCTGGTGCTGGTAGCAGAATCCATTTCCTGAAGAAAAAAAAACAGATACTTATGAATGAATGAACGGCAGGTTGTGTAAATATACATAATTGAACCTCATTCAGTAATTCAGAAGCAGGTCCAGCCTCCAGGATTGGGGTCTCCACCCAATGTTAAATGTCAGAACAAAATGGGTGGAGACCCCAAACCTGGAGGCTGGACTTGCTTCTGAATTACTGAATGAAGTTCAATTATGTACACACATTTTAACTGTAGTCATTCATGAGCTCATGAATATATTTGACTATTCATGAGCTTAAGACTGTCCCTGGGTAACTTAATTAAACATTTTCCAATACTTGCGATTTTTAAATAAACTGAAAGATGAACACAATCTGTATATAAAAAAGCGCACTCATGAACTAACGGCTGGATTCTGGAAATGCGTTTAAATATAAAACCGGCGCAGAACCTGTTCATTCGAATTCGAATTATGACCCAATGCAGTTTATGAGTTGTCAAAAGCGTCACAGAGGGATCCACAAGTTGCTGAGATTGCCTACTTGCCTTCATACATGAATACTTGTTTGTTTTTAAAAAATAAAATAAAAAATAAAAATATTTTATAACATAAAAATAAAAATAAAATATAACATTTTGTCGTAATTCAGATTTGAACAGCAGGTTACGCAACGAGAAACATGGCCAACCTGCCTGTAGCCAGGTCTACAAATGTTTCATTGCCCATTATAAAAATCAGAGGATTTGTTTTACTTATTTTATGGTTCTGTTAACAGAGATACAGTCACATAAACCCTTTACTAAAACAGGAACCGGGTCTGAACTATATATATATACAGACCCAGTC
>CM045884.1:59761696-59802634 GCA_025169545.1 Anguilla japonica
GACCCTACCATCTACGTATGTGTCGTAGCAGAAATTGAGATTCGTCAGACCAGACATTTATCCATTCTTCAATTGTTTAGTTTTGGGTTGTGTATTCAGAGATGTCCTTCTGCGCAGCACTGTTGTAATAGCTGTTTTTTGACCATTTGTGGCCTTTCTGCTAGCTTGAATGAGTCTGCCCATTTCTACTCCGACGCTCTCATTAATAAGGTGTTTTCACCCACAGAACTGCCACTCACTGGATTTTCATTGTTTATTGCACCCACTCTCTGTAAATTTCAGACATGTTATTGGGATTCTTAATGAATTCAGCAGTGCTAGAGGCTTTGTATAATTATCCTAATTTCAATGATATTCAACTTATACTCACACTATAGAGAATAAAAAAATATTCTGTGAATGATTTCACATACATAATTTACTTTTGAAGTTATGCTTCAAATATTAATATTTTAAGAAATATTGCACAGGACCACCTATTGATTCAAAGATAATTATTCTTTCTCCCATGGTTCTTTTTCCCTTGCATTTTATACACAACTGTTTCCTCCTCAGTCACTTCTACATTCTGACAGAAGAAACTGTGACCCAGTCTGTCTCCTTTCCACAGCCCTGCCTAAAGCCACTCTGACTGTAGAGCCAAAATGGCACCCACTGTACAATGGAGAGGCCGTCACCCTGAGGTGTGAGGTGGAATCCTACAGCAACTGGATATATTCCTGGTACAAAGACCAGGCCCAGATGGCTGTGTCTCAGACTGCTGGTCACAGTGTAACTGGTAACAGACTCACCATCCCTGGTGCTGCTGGGTCTGACCAGGGGCAGTACTGGTGTGAGGGGAGGCTGGAGGGGAGAAAAGTGACATCACAGCGCAGCGACTCCATCAATCTGACTGTTGCAGGTGAGTCTCAGGTACACTTTCAATTTGGATATGTCACATGCTCTATTGGATTCAGATCTGGGGACTGTGCAGGTCATTGGAGTAAAATGAAGTCGCTCGCCGTCTTGTTTGTGGAACCAGCTGCAGGTGACGTGTGCTTTGTGACAAGGCACATTACCTGCTGGAAGTATCAACTTATAAAGGTAGACTGTGGTCATAAAGGGATGCACATGGTCCGCTACAATGCTTAAGTATGTTCTGGCACTCATTGATGGTCAGTTGGTATTAAGGGGCTTAATGTGTGTCACAAAACACACCATTACACTACCACTACCAGCCGTTACTGCTGACACAAAGCAGGATGGGATTTTTATGCAGTATGGATTCATCCTGTTTTGTCAAATTCTGACCCTACCATCTACGTATGTGTCGTAGCAGAAATTGAGATACGTCAGAACAGACATTTATCCATTCTTCAATTGTTTAGTTTTGGGTAATGTATTCAGAGATGTCCTTCTGCGCAGCACTGTTGTAAATAGCTGTTTTTTGACCATTTGTGGCCTTTCTGCTAGCTTGAATGAATCTGCCCATTCTACTCCGACGCTCTCATTAATAAGATATTTTCACCCACAGAACTGCTACTCACTGGATTTCATTGTTTATTGCTCCACTCTCTGTAAATTTCAGACATGTTATTGGGATTCTTATGAATTCAGCAGTGCTAGAGGCTTTGTATATAATTATCCTAATTTCAATGATATTCAACTTATACTCACACTATAGAGAATAAAAATATTCTGTGAATGATTTCACATATATAATTTACTTTTGAAGTTATGCTTCAAATATTTATATTTTATGAAATATTGCGCAGGACCACCTATTGATTCAAAGATAATTAATCTTTCTGCCATGGTTCTTTTTCCCTTGCATTTTATACACAACTGTTTCCTCCTCAGTCACTTCTACATTCTGACAGAAGAAACTGTGACCCAGTCTGTCTCCTTTCCACAGCCCTGCCTAAAGCCACTCTGACTGTAGAGCCAAAATGGCACCCACTGTACAATGGAGAGACCGTCACCCTGAGGTGTGAGGTGGACTCCTACAGCAACTGGATATATTCCTGGTACAAAGACCAGGCCCAGATGGCTGTGTCTCAGACTGCTGGTCACAGTGTAACTGGTAACAGACTCACCATCCCTGGTGCTGCTGGGTCTGACCAGGGGCAGTACTGGTGTGAGGGGAGGCTGGAGGGGAGAAAAGTGACATCACAGCGCAGCGACTCCATCAATCTGACTGTTGCAGGTGAGTCTCAGGTACGCTTTCAATTTGGATATGTCACATGCTCTATTGGATTCAGATCTGGGGACTGTGCAGGTCATTGGAGTAAAATGAAGTCGCCGTCTTGTTTGTGGAACCAGCTGCAGGTGACGTGTGCTTTGTGACATGGCACATTACCTGCTGGAAGTATCAACTTGAAAAAAGGTAGACTGTGGTCATAAAGGGATGCACATGGTCCGCTACAATGCTTAAGTATGTTCTGGCACTCAATTGATGCTCAGTTGGTATTAAGGGGCCTAATGTGTGTGCCACAAAAACATTGCCCACACCATTATACTACCACTAACAGCTGTTACTGCTGACACAAAGAAGGATGGGATTTTTATGCAGTATGGATTCATCCTGTTTTGCCAAATTCAGACCCTACCATCTACGTATGTGTCGTTGCAGAAATTGAGATTCGTCAGACCAGACATTTATCCATTCTTCAATTGTTTAGTTTTGGGTTGTGTATTCAGAGATGTCCTTCTGCGCAGCACTGTTGTAAATAGCTGTTATTTGACCATTTGTGGCCTTTCTGCTAGCTTGAATGAGTCTGCCCATTCTACTCCGACGCTCTCATTAATAAGGTGTTTTCACCCACAGAACTGCCACTCACTGGATTTCATTGTTTATTGCACCACTCTCTGTAAATTTCATACATGTTTTTGGGATTCTAATGAACTCAGCAGTGCTAGAGGCTTTGTATAATTATCCTAATTTCAGTGATATTCAACTTATGCTCACACTATAGAGAATAAAAATATTCTGTGAATGATTTCACATATATAATTTACTTTTGAAGTTATGCTTCAAATATTTATATTTTATGAAATATTGCGCAGGACCACCTATTGATTCAAAAATAATTAATCTTTCTGACATGGTTCTTTTTCCCTTGCATTTTATACACAACTGTTTCCTCCTCAGTCAAAACTGTGACCCAGTCTGTCTCCTTTCCACAGCCCTGCCTAATGCCTCTCTGACTGTAGAGCCAAAATGGCGCCCACTGTACAGTGGAGAGACCGTCACTCTGACGTGTGAGGTGGACTCTTACAGCAACTGGATATATTCCTGGTACAAAGACCAGGCCCAGATGGCTGTGTCTCAGACTGCTGGTTACAGTGTAACTGGTAACAGACTCACCATCCCTGGTGCTGCTGGGTCTGACCAGGGGCAGTACTGGTGTGAGGGGAGGCTGGAGGGGAGAAAAGTGACATCACAGCGCAGCGACTCCATCACTGTTGCAGGTGAGTCTCAGGTACGCTTTCAATTTGGATATGTCACATGCTCTATTGGATTGAGATCTGGGGACTGTGCATGTCATTGGAGTAAAATTAAGTCATCATCTTGTTTGTGGAACCAGCTAGAGGAGATGTGTGCTTTGTGAAAAGACGCATTACCTGCTGGAAGTAACCACTTGATACAGGTAGACTGTAGTCATAAAGGGATGCACATGGTCAGATACAATGCTTAAGTATGCTCCGGCACTCAAATGATGGTCAGTTATTATGGGGCCTAATGTGTGTCACAATAACATTCCACACCATTATGTTATTGGCATTCTGATGAATTCAGCACTGCTGGAGGCTTTTTTATAATTATCCTAATTTCAATGAAACTCAACTCATGTTCACACTATAGAGAATAAAAATATTTGGTTTACAATTTCACATATATAATTTATTTTGGGTGAAATGTTTAAAATTTTAATATTTATGGAATATTGTGCAGGACCACCTACAGAGTCAAAGAAAATTTATTTCTGCCATAGTTATTTTTCCTTGCAGTTTATGCACAACTGTTTCCTCCTCAGTCATCTCTAAATTCTGACAGAAGATACTGTGACCCAGTCTGTCTCCTTTCCACAGCCCTGCCTAAGGCCTCTCTGACAGTAGAGCCAAAATGGCGCCCACTGTACAATGGAGAGACCGTCACACTGAGGTGTGAGGTGGACTCCTACAGCAACTGGACATATTTCTGGTACAGAGACCATAACCAGACAGCCACATCTCTCTCTAAAGAGTACAGTGTAGACATCACTGGGGCTGCTGTGTCTCACCAGGGGCAGTACTGGTGTGAGGGGAGGCTGGAGGGGAGAAATGTGACATCACAGCGCAGCGACTCCATCACTCTGACTGTTGCAGGTGAGTCTCAGGTAGGCTTTCAAATTATATATAAAACTTTATTCTTAAAATATTTACATTGCTTTCCATTCACTTACCATACATAGGAGCAACAAACAGTATAACAATTTATACTATGGCTTGGACAAATATTTAATTCCGATTGGTTGACAGCCATGTCAACCAATCGTTTTATTTGTGTTTGTATATAGGCATGGCAATGTGGGTAATTTTGCCTCATTATGGTTTCAAATCACTACACGAAAACTTTCAATTTGTTGACTTAGAAATCCTGAAATAAAAGGAAACTTAAACACCATGTTATTAAAAAAAAATCAATCGCTAAGTTAATATGGATAGAAAGCATTTTTTTTTTTATCCAGAAAATATCTCAGTTTCAACACATTTCACATTTTGTGGTCAGGGGTGCAGCATTTATTAAGCTTGGAGATATTAACGTATCGTAGTTATGTGGATTAGAATATATGATACAGCTGACTCTCTTCCCACTATACCAGTTGCTAAATGCATCATGACAATAGTTGTGAACTTAGTTTTTCATTGTTTAATGTCTTTTCTCTTTTCTTATATTTTTGATGGCTGATAGTGAGACTACTCTGCATACGAAAATATGAAAAGAGAAACACTGGTTTATCATTAGCAAAGAAACCATATTTAGTGAAGTAGTTTTGTAATTAATAAAATGTCTTTAAAAATACCTTTTTATTTAAATTTTTCCATGCATTTTAGTTGTAGCCATAGTATAAGAGATATTAACCACTTCATGGGTTCCGATTACCACCCTGTCACTCCATATATGCTTGTATATGCACAGGTTTATATCCTCCACATATCCCTCATCTCTGTGTCTCTCCACAGGTATACTGGTATTCGGTCTGGGAGCTGCTCCTCTGCTGCTGGCCTCCATTATACTGTGTGTGAAATGGTGCAGGAAACCAGGTGATGTCATTTTACAGGGGAACACATCTAAAAACAACGTGTGTTTCAGATTTCAGGCTGCAGAACTGTACATTCTCACTCCCAGTTCTCTCCCTCTGTTGTGTTTATACATGTTTGTTGATGTGCAGGGTCGTCTAATGAAGCAGCTGTCAAGTACACTGAAGAGAATGTGGAAGTTGACTTATAAAACCTTCACACAGAAGCTGGATCAGTGTGCTCATGTCGAATGAGGAACGTTTGAGAGCTCAGGATTATTTTTCAATGTGATGCTTCTCAGCTTGCAGGAGGGGAAATCCTGATTGGGGGTGCAGTTATGGGGACACTCAGTGAGTTTTGGGAATGAAGCAGTCGTGCCTTTAGAGTGCAGGATCTGTATAATATATCTGAGGTTCTGATTCACCAGAGCTGCACTTGTGGTCTTTGTCTAACTTAGTCTGCTTTCATTGCTGTATGTTTGTTTCAGGTCCTACGTTGAACTTTATATATTATGTAGTAAACTCGCCGCAAGCTTACATACAGCCTAAACAGCTGAGACTCTGCAACATGTTCATCATGCATTTCATGTGTCTGCTTGTATTAGTATTACATTAAATGGACTTTAAAGTGTGTTCTTTTTTGTTCCTTCTTTATTTTGTTAACATAAGAAATAAATGAAAAAAATAAACATGTGTAATGTAACATCCCCAGTAGGTCAGTTATAGCACCTTCCACTGTGGTGAACAACACAATCTAATCCAAGTGTGAGGAGGAGAAACCGAACAGGAATGCTGAGCTGAATGTGGAGAGAGAAGCTGAGGGCTCGATTGTTTTTATTATATTTTTTTAATATAATTACTGTTAATACTTCTACTGTAATAACAATGTTACCAGTTATAATTTTCTTGTGTTCATTCTTCGTGGGGATGAATCGTGACAAACAAATATTAATAAATAAGTAGGCTAAAGCTGGCATTTGTCTCTCTTGATGCTATATTATGCTGATTCCACCATATTATTTTGACTACATTGTCATTTTGATATTGCTTGCAATAGCATATCGTCATTAAAAATGTTATTAGTTGCGGTATTTCTGTCTTTGCATGATGAAGTTTTCGATGATAACTAAGAGTAATCATATGAAAAAATAAATAGGCCATCATTGTCAGGACTGGCGAGGGAATGGACCCAAATGCAGAGTAAAAAAATCCAAGAACTCCAAAAGGAAAATTCACACAAAGACTTTAATTACCAAAACTAAGGAACAAATGCAGGAAACCAGAAAATGCCTCACAGGGCAAATCTCAAAAACACAAAAGAAAAATTTCGGGCAGGGCAGGAACTCATGGGCAAACACAGAGGCAGAAAAACATGTGGAAACACAAGGAACCAGCACCCAAGTCAGGGAAGCAAAGAACTCAAATAGACATGACACTAACGAGACACAGGAGGGCACAATGCACAATTAGACCACAGAGAGGGAAGGGAAAACGAGACATAACCAAAAAACAATAATAGAATAATTGAAAACAATAATACAATTAAACAGGGAAAAGGAACAGAACTACAAACTGAAGTGCCGCCATCTGGCGGCCCAAAAAGGAAACGCAGACAAGCACAGAACCATGACAATCATAAATAAAAAATGAGAATAGCTGCATTTAATTTGATCTTAAATAATTTTTCAGCACCAATTGGCCAGGGCAATGAAGGGATAGGCTGTTGGCTTGGCAAGCGTTTTTGAGGAAGTAGGCTACAAGTGATTTACATTACCGGCATTTAGCAGACACTGTTATCCAGAGCGACTTACACAACTTTTACATTGCATCTACATTGGATCCATTTATACAGCTGCACTTATACTGAAACAATGCAGGCTAGGTACCTTGCTCAAGGGTACAACGGCTGTGTCCTACACGGGAATCAAACCTGTGACCTTTGGGTTACAAGACCAGTTCTACTCATTATACTGTGCTATCGCTCATGCTAACATAATAGCAGTGTCTTTGGAAGTTCATCACATTTGCTGTCCTTTCTGAACCGATGTTGCTTTAAAGCAGTATCCGTTCAAATGCCTACATAAGGATCATATAGTTTTAAAGTGCCCTAAGGTTCTGTTGACCTCGTGCTGGGTGCCCCCTAAAGACTGTCAGAGATTGCGCCTTCGGCCTGGGTGAGCAAACAAGGTGTTTTTTGGGAACAGATTGGGCTACAATTGGCGCATCACTGATGAAATGAGCAATACAGAAATGGCAGCTTCAGTCTTGCATGTTTACGGAGTGAGACTGCTGTGACGTGGTGCTGAATGATATTTGCAGTACTCTGGCAGCGCGTGGTGCTCAATGGACAGCGGTCACTCCTGGTTCAGGGCTGATGTATAATGCTCGTGTACAGGAGACCTCTGGATTGAAACAGTGCTGCAGTCATTAATGCATGTTATGAAACATTTCTAATAGGAATCAATAAAATGTATACACAAACACAATAAACCTTGATATAACGCACTTAAATAATAACTTATTGAGATAACCTTTATTTTTTGTAAGCTCCCTGACATGGAATGGACACCTAGCTGTTCACCTGACTATAAACACAAACATACGGACTTTCACATTTCTCCAGAGGAAGAAAGTGCTGCATCACACATGCGCTCTGGCGTATGCACACACTGTTATTTTCCTGCCACACACAGGGGGAAAGATGCAGAACGGTTAATAAAATACACAGGCATGTCATACTTCTCTGATTACCTCCCCTAAAAAAAAATTTAAGTACCAATATAGCGGACGCTGCGGCTCATTAGCTTCCCTTCATGAGCATGTGATCAGAGTACAGAAACCACGCGATCGTCTCCAACCTGCTGCTCTGTCTATATCTCGAGCAGAGGAGAGAGGAGCATGGCACTAAAATGCAGACGCACTTGGTAACCGTTGCAGCTTCCTGCAGCTGTGTTTGGGTTAGGATACTCTGCGATTTCAGAGGGGATGGCAGCTGCTCTGAGAGCTTCTCAGTGTCACAGTTAAATGTGTAACTTTCACAGCTTTCTTCAGGTCAGCGTAGTTCAGCTGGGCATGCTGGAGTGATGCAAATTTCTATTGCAAATTACACCTCAGCCAACATGATCAATTTGTGAATAATATTTCTGTAAATAATATTCCATACATCATTTAGCATTCAAACAGAGTTACATTATAAACTTTAGGGTATTCTGAGACCTTAAAAGTTGCATAAATAGTGTGGTTACAGTATGATTTCAGAGGCAGTTGACTCTTACTTTGCCAAGTTTCTGTTCATGACCAAAAGGCTCAATTTTGGTCAAACCAGACAATTGATTTACACAATTGCTCTCACTAAGGCCTTTGTTTGTGCAGCATTTCCAAAGAGCCTGTTGGTATGACGGTGTCATTGTATGGTTGAATATGAGACTTGGGGATCTCAAAAAGAAACTAAATTCTAACTGTGATCCTTGGGCTCTTCTTTGCCTCCCTCATCATCTTCTTCGCTGGGTGGGGGGGCCATATGTATCCCAACTTTGCCGCTTCATTTACAGGAAGGTTGCTGATATTTACAAATCCTTCAAGATGGAGTCTTCAAACACATTAGTCCCCAGACAACCCTCCCCCATTCCCAACTCAGTACCCCTCCCCCTTCTCTCTTTCTGCATCCTCTCCTCTTCTCTCTCTTTACCAAGTCTCTTGTTTCTGTTATCTCCTCTCATACTCTATCTTCCAGGTCACATCTCCAGTCTGTTCTGACCCCTGGTGGTGGAATGAGCTTCCGACTGCTGTCAGGACTGCAGAAACCCTACCCATCTTCCCACTGCAGTCAGGACAGCAGAAGCCTTGCCCATCTTCCCACTGCAGTCAGGACAGCAGAAACCCTGCCCATCTTCCCACTGCAGTCAGGACAGCAGAAACCCTGCCCATCTTCCCACTGCAGTCAGGACAGCAGAAACCCTGCCCATCTTCCCATTGCAGTCAGGACAGCAGAAACCCTGCCCATCTTCCCACTGTAGTCAGGACAGCAGAAACCCTGCCCATCTTCCCACTGCAGTCAGGACAGCAGAAACCTTGCTCATCTTCCCACTGTAGTCAGGACAGCTGAAACCCTGCCCATCTTCTACTGTATACTGAAGACTCAGCCCCACAGATTCTAGCATGGCTCCCCTAACCTACTTTTATTTCTTTGGATTTCCTTTAGAATAATGTTACAGGTTCAGCTGTGTAAAGATAAGTTATCTGTCTAATGGTACTTGCATTTATCACAGTATAACAGTTGTTTTGTAGGGTAACATTACACTTATTAGTTATAAATGAGCATCTATGCCTTCTTAGTGAATTGCCACCTTTTTATTTATTTTTTAATTTTTATTTTTTATTCATTATGACCCGAGATTTGGTCCCCGTATTTGTTCCCCCGGGTGTCTTTTCTTCCTCCTGGGGAGGTTGTGACCTCACTCGCTGGATTCCTAAGGATTCAGACTGGGTCTGTATATATATATATATAGTTCAGACCCGGTTCCTGTTTTAGTAAAGGGTTTATGTGACTGTATCTCTGTTAACAGAACCATAAAATAAAAATAAAAAATTAAATCCATTTTTTTAAATACAGAAATTTCCTCTGATTTTCATAATGGGCAATGAAACATTCGTAGACCTGGCTACAGGCAGGCCGGCCATGTTTCTCGATGCGTAACCTGCTGTTCAAATCTGAATTACGACAAAATGTTATATTTTATTTTTAAAAAACAAACAAGTATTCATGTATGAAGGCAAGTAGGCAATCTCAGCAACTTGTGGATCCCTCTGTGACGCTTTTGACAACTCATAAACTGCATTGGGTCATAATTCCGAATTCGAATGAACAGGTTCTGCGCCGGTTTTATATTTAAACGCGTTTCCAGAATCCAGCCGTTAGTTCATGAGTGCGCTTTTTTATATACAGATTGTGTTCATCTTTCAGTTTATTTAAAAATCGAAAGTATTGGAAAATGTTTAATTAAGTTACCCAGGGACAGTCTTTAGCTCATGAATAGTCAAATATATTCATGAGCTCATGAATGACTACAGTTAAAATGTGTGTACATAATTGAACTTCATTCAGTAATTCAGAAGCAGGTCCAGCCTCCAGGATTGGGGTCTCCACCCATTTTGTTCTGTCATTTAATGGGTGGAGACCCCAATCCTGGAGGCTGGACCTGCTTCTGAATTACTGAATGAGGTTCAATTATGTATATTTACACAACCTGCCGTTCATTCATTCATAAGTATCTGTTTTTTTTTCTTCAGGAAATGGATTCTGCTACCAGCACCAGGAAAAGCACTGTGTTACTTCGTATAGAAACACCCAAAATGCACCTGGACATTGGCCCGTTGCTGGATATCTGTCTTGCATCAGATCGCCCATCAACAGGTACCTGCTTCCTGATACTGCTGTTAAGATGCCCATTCATTCTTCAGTGGTGAGGAGAACATCCTGTCATGCGGTTATGTTGAAATCCCTAAAATGATCCTTATATTCTTTGGATTCAGGAGAGGCCTCATTCAATAAAATCAATGAGATGAAGTACAGTGTCTCCTCACTGAAGTTCATCACCAGCATACTCCTTCAAGCTGAGCTGCACGTTCGAGCATATTCAGAAACGGTAACATCTTTACTTTTTACACTGTGCTTTCTACTGTTGTGTGTTCAGGAATTCTTGTATAAGATAGGACTGCATGTGATCAGAAACATCAGCAAATGAACAACTCCAGTGACCTTTGACCTTAAACCCTGATTGTTTCTGTTCAGATCATCAACATCCTGCCACAGAAATGGCAGCCAGGCTCTGTGTTCCATCAGACAGCAAAGATGGTCATGTCCATGACACCGGCTTTGGATGTGCTCATGAGAAAAAGAGTATGCATTTCTTTCATTATTGTCAGTGCTAAGTGTCTCACAGTTTTCAACACACATTGTATTGTATAAAGACTGTACCTTCTATTGACCAAGATACTCTGCCTGCTTGACTTTTGAAAAGTTTAATTAAGCAAAATATCTTATTCTGATACCTCCATTCTATTATATTTTCCTTTTCCAGCTTAAAAGCAGGACCAATCAAGGTGAGTTTATTTATTTTATTATATTGTTTGATTAACTACCGTCTATTTCCTTCTCTAACATCTTTTATGTAGATCTTAGGGCCAGATTATCATGTGCTAGAATCTCATGTAGTCTCTTTCTTCCTTTCTATTTTGATTTCTTAGTGACCAACAAGCAACTTTTGGAGCAGTTTGATCAACAAATGGATGAGAGTCATGTGAAAATTTCAGCCCTGAATAAAAAAGTAAGCTTCAGATGAATTTTATCGACATGTAAAGTATATGCCTCAGGAGAGCTTGTATTTGTCATAATCCATGTGTTTGTCCATTTTAGATTGGAGACACTAAAGAAAAAATTAGAAGAATCAAAAGAATGCTTTCTTCCTCCCATCGTAATAACTGGAACCTGAAGGTGAGAAACAGAAATTAGTAATTGGCAAATTTCCCAGAATTGTATGAATACTGCTCGATACTGTCATACTGTAGATGAGTGTGATTAATTTCAGTTACTTTCAGGATGTGAATCTTCAATGGAATCTATGGCTGAAGTACTGCACTGCTGTTTGTGCAACAGCTTATATTAGAAATGTGTATTTTCACCATTTGATATTTCATAAAGGCAAGTGTCAGAGAGCTGAAAAGGAGATGCATGAATATGTGTGAAGAGAGAGATGCACTTGACTTGATGCTGGAGGAGAGAGAGAACAGAATAAAAAGTGCCGATCTGGAGCAGGAGGAATTTAAGAAGACATTTCAAGAGAAAGAGATGGCTCTACAGCAGTGAATACCGAGCAAGACTCTGTTAAGGGAAACCAGATATGACATCTAAATAAGGTAACCATGGCAATGGGAGAGTGAGGCTTCATGAACTCCATTATAGGTGGGACTACCGTGTGCTGTTAGTCATTGACATTGATATGAACCAATCTATCAAGTTTGGTCTCCATAGCAGACCACTTTGACTGGATCAATTTTATCAACTGTTAATAACTCATAATAGCTCCACCCATTTCGGGGCTTGTGTCTTATTCCAAGTAACAGTCATTGGAGAGGAAAGGTAATAATATTGATGCTAATTTTAGAAGTAACTGAATCTGAGTTAACAATGGACAGACACTTAACAGAAAGCTTAAATTGTACTTGAATGATGAAGCTTTTGATTATTTTTTAACGTGCTGGAATCCTGTACAGGATAGATGAGTGTCACATGGTGCATACCTCCATGTGCTGTGAGCCGGTTTATAAAAAGCACACAAGTTACTGCTGGCTCCAGCACAGTGTAAGACTGAAGCTGGTGTGCTTCGTGCTGCAGGAAGCTGGGGCAGCTTGAGCAGGACTGGAGAGCAAAGCTGGAAAGAGTGATGGAGGAGAGGAGCGAGCACGAGCAGTTTGTGAAAAAGGAGATCCAGGTTCTGCTCCTTAAGCTGTTCAAGACTGAGCAGCTGCACCAGACCCAGGTGAGCACATCCAGTGAGTACCAATGCTCCACACTACCATCTTTACAGTCAGGTCTGCCTCCTGTTGTAGGATTGCATACATATGTATGGGTCTTAGGAACACCGTTTAATCTCCATGTTCTCCTATTCCTTTGCAGATATGTGACTATGAGGTCAAGTACAGGGACTCACTAAAACTGGTGTCTGAGCAGCAGCGTCAAATCGAGGAGCGTGAGGTGAGAGGCTGAAATGGAGGTCGACAGCATGATCCGTCTGTGTGTGTGTGTGTGTGTGCGCGTGTGTGTGTGTGTGTGTGTGCGCGCGTGTTCTGGCAATGAATTCTTGCCTCACCTGTCAGATCTTTTGCTGACTGTCACTTGTCTTTCTCCAGGTTGCAGTTCTTCAGAACAAACAGGAGAAACTTGGTAAGAAGGACACTATCAGTTGTTTTTTTAATTGGTATCTCAGATCATGGCAGAACATTAATTACCCCTCTTTTCCCTCATATTCAAAGCAAAAGCAGCAAGCGATGTCCTTGAGCTGAAGAGACGAATGGCCATGTCTCGGGAGATATATCTGGAGCACCACATGAAGAAGGCCTCCTAGATTAGTAGATGATTGTTTGTGCTGTTTAGAGACCCTTAAGGAGGCATTCACATCCATCTGGCCTCCTGTGGTTAAGACCACACCCACACCATGGCAGGCATATGAACCCCACACCTGTACAACACAATCAAAGCCCTTTACTGCTGAGACGGTTTACATTTCTGTTTAAAAGACCAGAAAACTCTATAGTATAGTTAATACATTCACTACATTTACCAAACTACTGAGATCAGTCCAATAATTCCGTATTTGTGACTCCTGCTATTAAAAATTTAAAAAAATCAAATAATTTTACGCTTTTGGAGTTTCATTGTACATGGCAACAAAGCGAGTGAAATTCAGTGTTTATTAAAAGTAAAACAATGGTATGTGAGAACAGTTATTGCTCACACATGGACACAGATGGGAAAGGAGATGTTTAGAGACGTTTGTGCAGCATGGCTGTGAGCTTCAGGTGCTCATTGGTCAGTGTCATGGCGGACGTCACATGTTAAGCAATAAGAACAGGGCTGACCACACTCAGATCACACAGCTCCTGCAGACGACTGACAGCATGGAGGAGGAGAGGAACAGAGGAGGCTCCAGCAGCATGAGAGAGAGACATCAGAGAAGATCCAGAGGGAAGTGGAAGAAGAGAAGAAATAAGAAGAGGAAAAGAACATAATAAAGGAGGGAGGGAATAGGCAGGAGCTCCAGGGAGTGACACAGATGAGAAAAACAGCAGGAGGATTGGGTGATTTAAGCATAATGTCAGAGGAAAGGGAATATTCACACTGCATTTTTCTCCAGAGCTGAACCTCTCCTGGTCAAAACCCCTGTTATGACACTACTTGGGGGCCTGGATGGATGACCTCGATCATCTGCACCGCATTTTAATAAACACGGGCTGTTAATTTTCTCAGCTAATTTAATACCTCAGGCCATAATCTGTACAAACTCTATGATTATTTGCTTTAACAGATTCCTATTTAGCCCGTCTTTAACTGTTGATACCAGGCTAGTATAAACCATTTTATCATCACTGTTTCAGTCTTTTTACTTTACTTACTGTGTATTGGGAGGCTCAGGCTTGATCTTGCCCATTTTGTAAATTTGCTGTTTTGGCTGACTGTGAAACATGGCCTCTGCTGACCTCGCCTGGTCACAGATGAGTACAGCATCAGCATTAACCCCCTGCAGGATATCTCACTCCGGTATAGAGACTTAAACATTAAAACAAAGAGAGGTTGGTATGAAGTTATTGTCTAAGTTAAGTTTATTAATCAGTGTTGTTCATTTGTTTATTTAGTGGCCTCCACTTGCTCTCATGCCTTCTGTTTCTGTCTTGTAGGAGGGTGTAGTTACAAGGCAAAAGCCACACATTTACACAGACAGTGGTGGAATGGTCATTGGTCACAGGTGTTTATCTCACCTGCAGGTCCAGGCACCATGAACATCTGACCACCAGCACATCCCCTACATCTGAGAGGTTACAGAACACCTTCACTTCCCCACATACATTAATTCCCCAAGCTGTCACAACAAAAGAGAATTTAGTTCTCACTTGACTGTCTGATGAAATGAAGATTTTTTAATTTTGAAAATGGATAAGGTGAGAACATAGGTAATTGGATATTGGGGGCAATAGAGTGTGAAGTGAGATTGGGGTAGTTGGAGCAACATTCATATGCATTATATCTGACAATGGTAGATGCTGGCAGGTGAGTGTCTGTATTGTGAAAGGCTTGCATATTTTCACCACTAGGTGTCAGTAAACTCCCACTAAAATCCCATTTCAGTGAATGTGGGGAAATGCCAGTCTTTCTCTGTGACATTACCAGACTTCTGTTCACCGGTTCTGCCTTTCAGCAGGTGAACAGAAATGCCACGATATAAACGAATGTTTGTACGTCAGGAGTAGCGCTGTCTCCTAAATTTATTGGGCCGGAACTACGGGAGTAATGGGGGTTGGGCACACATGTGAAATGCTGATGGCAGAACAGAATCATCTGTAGACTGCCAGAGAGGTGGGAGATCTCTGGTGTTCATTGAGAGAATTAGTTGAGCAGAACGGGTATAAAATTAAAGGGGCATGTAGGATCGGTGAGGATAAAGAGATTCCCCCAGGGGGGTGGGATGAGGTGAAGATTCCTTGTGTGCCAGTTAATTTTATTTTGGTTTATTCTTGGTGGCCAGGTCTGTGTTTTGTCTCGAGATACTTTTAACCTTTGGTACAGCACCTTTGTGTGGTTTCAGTGTTGTGATTGGTTGTGCTTGTAACCTGGACAAGGGGCTTATCTGGAGGCAGACGGGGGGAGAAGCCATAGCCTGGAAGCCAGAGTGTACAGCGGCGTTGGCAAAACCATGGGTCAGGCTGGAGGCGCTGTGGGAAGTTGGAACAGGAAGTGCAGCAGTTTCTTGAGAAGTCTTTAGTATATTCAGAGCTCAGAGTGCAGTAACTCCGCCCCCTCTATCTATTTGCTCTTCAGTTTCCCACATAGTGGTCCTTAGCTATGACCTAACACAGCTCTTCTGCTGCAGCCAATCAGCTCCCAAGCCTGGAGAAACAGACAGAACACAAATGACTCTGTGGCCAAGCAGCCATGAAGTCCGCATATGCAAGAAGGGTGGAGCCAGTTAGACTGTCTCTGAGCTGACGGAGCATGGTGGCCAGATGTTGGGCTTTGACTGGGCATTGTTGGGCATTGTTTTTGCAGAGGTCATTATAGTAGAACCTCTACTCTCCATCACCATCAGGGAATCCGTGGTGCCGGATAGTAGAAAATTTTGTATAGTAGAGCGTACCCTAAAGATTAGGCAGGAGCCAAATTAGTGAAGTATTTATTTATTTATTTTTTTTTAAGAAACTCAATGTATTATTTTATTGCTCAAGGGCCCCACCTGCTGGCCAAATGATTTTACAATAGCTTCTATTTTCAAGTAAATGTCAGAGGGACATGCACTGTAAGTTTAAAGGAGCACAGACAAGCACCCCATCCTGTGTAAGTTTGTAAGCACACAGACTAGCACCTCAATCTTGTGTACGTTTTTTAGTGCACAGACAAGCATCCCCATCTTTTCAAATGAATGCAACCAGCCTGCTGCTTGACTATTGAGTCTGACCAATCAGAGGAGCTGCTATGTTGTGATGGGACGGTACTCCTCACAAACTGAAGCCACCTTTCTGTGGACCACACTACAGCCTCTGGACAGCACAGTAGCCAATCACATACACCCAGGGCTTCACTCTAGCCAATTGTGAGCTGTCCTGCGGGTCCAACATTCACAGTCAGCTCTGGCACAGTCAGGTTTTTTAGACCATGCAGTGTTTCATTTCACAGAGGACCAGTGCATTTAAGCAAGGTGCTGCCCTAAAGTCTCTCTGATTCCCTGTGATAACGAGTGAAGTTCCGCACTTTTTCTTTATTTTATAAAAATGAAGAGAAGAAAACATGAATCTGGTTTTCTGTGCAGGACCTACCTTATTTTTGCTCTCACAAACAGAGCCCCTCAAAAGTGTTGTATTGGTAGAGGGAAATTGGTTATTGTTGCTCTGTGCTTACAGTAATTGGTATGAATTTGAGACAAAAGTACAGTCAGCTTTTAATATTATGGCATGTGTGTTACCATTTCACAGAAACTGCTGTCTTTGTTTTGAGTCCCCCTATTTTCAGCTGTGTAAAAGTAAAAAAAAAAAAATTAAAATTAAAAAGCAGAAGTTCTTTCCTCCACACTTTCAGCTTTCCGTTGCTTTGTTTTTAATTTTTTAAATTTTTTGTCTCATCTGTTCATAAAACTGTTTCAAAACTCTTCTGGCTTGTCTCTGTATTTTTTGGCAAATTCTAATCTGGCCTTTTGATTCTTGATGTTGCTGTGAGGTTTTGCATTTTGCTGTTTAGCCTCTATAATTCTGCTCTCAGAGTCTTCTGCATTTGGAAGCTTGCTATATTTTTACCCCTGCCCTCTGGAGACTGCTGGTGACATCACTGACCGTAGTTTTAGGGTTCTCCTTCACAGCTCTTCACAGGATTCGTCTGTCATCAACTGCAGTACAACTCATACAGGTACTTAGAGTTGTATGTAGCCTACACAACTCACATACAAGTTTGGATAGTTTATTCTCTGTTTGGCACTGTGAGTGCCTGTGGGTTTTCTGGCTTCTGTTGTTGGTGGCTTTTTGTCAGTAGACAGGAAATGTAAGAGTGATCTTCTGCAGATATATATTTAAATTTAGTTGATTTTAGTTACAGAAAAGCGGAAGGTAAAGCAGTGATGAAGTAGAAGGGTGGGAGCTTCTGTGAGAATTTTTTCACAACTTGCTGTTCACACAAGCAGATAAGAAAAGAATGCATTAGAGGTGCTGTACAGTATATATAATAGCCCAGGGGTTTCTTTTTTATCGCTCTTTTGATCACTGAAGTTGAAGCACTAACCTTCCTCTTGAATCATGCAGGCAAACAGAGGGGTCACATTGATCTGTGAGTACTACCGAATCAGTTTTTTAATGTAAAGGTTTTTAACAGACAAGTATGTTTTTGTGGTGAAATTTGCATTTGATTGAAAAAAAAAAACAACAACAACACATTTGTTAAGTTATGCTTAAATAAATAAGTATGATTTGACCTCACTAATACTAAAATGCTCTACAGCGTTTGGGCTGCATTGGAATGACCTGCGTTATGGGAAAAGAAGAAAAGTATGAGTGAAGAAGTATGCTTTTGCTTCAGTAGATAACATACCTTGAATGATCACTAACAATTTTTTGTGAAAGAAGAAATACAATTTTATTTATTTGTTATTTGAAAGAGACATTGGACAGTTAGTAACTGCCCCAGAATTAGCTTGATAACTAAATTTCATCAGTAGTCCCTTGGCAGGTGGGAAAGTGGGAAAATTTACAAAAAAATATGTACAAGCAGCAATTTGCAATTAGAATAAAAAGGTTGGTGTGCATCAATACACTCTAGCAGTAAAATAAAAAATATAAATAATCGCAAAAGGTACCAATGTAGCATATTGTGCTACAAATAAAATAATAAAAAAAAAATTACATGATAAAAGGTAAAACAATTGTACTTAATAAATGTAACAGTGGTGATATGTAACTGGCTTTTTAACCAGAACTTTCAGTGTATTTTTGCACAGAACATGTAAAGGCTTCAAATATGTTCACACAAACAGATATACGCTCCATTCAAACTGATCATTGCCGAACTCAAACACTGACTGGTGGACCTGAGTTTACCCAACTTCCAAAGTACTGCATGGATGACATCTTGAAATCAAACAGCAATGATGGGGATGTATTTAGGCTTTATTTGGAACATATTTATGGTTTTGTATTTTTCTTGCACTTATTGCATTTCTTTGGCCATTTCGATGATGATGTCAATGATTCCTGTCTTTTTTTTTTTTACAGTGCTGAGTCTAATGACAAGACTGGGTGAGTGTTACTAGATTTTAAAACAAACCCCACCTTCTGTTACCTGATAATTTATCAGAGAAAACCTTATTCAGACAGTTTAGTGAAACTTATGATTGATAACAGAATGTCATGCTTCACAATAAGACTGTCTCACAGCATTATGATGTGATTAATTTGACTGCATATGTGGACGGTAATGTAGAAATATTATTCTGTGAGACTCGAGGCATGTCCTACAGTAGGGGGTGATACAGAGATCACAAACAGAATCAGTTCATTACTGTTCTAAAATAATAAAGCCACAGCATTAATCAGGACACTATAAACATGTCATGAGTATTTAAACACATGTACTGACGTAGTGCATGCACTGTTTGTACAGGGAGCCCAAAGGATGTACTGACTCTGCAGCCTAACTGGCCCCTGTTCTTCACTGGAGAGACCGTCACTCTCAGGTGTTTGGGACGGCCATTCAAACATTATGGATTCACATGGTCCAGAATTGAATCAAATAGTCTTGTGACAAAGCACACATCCCATGAAAACATCTACACCATCGCACCTGTTACTGAAGCCCACAGTGGTGCATACTACTGCACTGCTGAATCCACCAGTGATCCTGTCACACTGAAGGTGTCAGGTGAGTCAAAACTGGTGAGCAGCTGAACACTGGTGGTCTCACTCGTCCCACAGAGAGACCATATTTAACACATTTATTCAATCTTCCCCAGTGCACATTGTGCTTCCCGTACCAGTTCATTTATTACAGGCAAATATAAAATTAACTTATTTTCACTTAAATGGGCTGGGTATACCACCAATTGAGTTGAGTTTCTGCCTGTCACACTGTTTGTATTGTTAATATTTGAGCTTCTGTATGTTTTAATCCATGGAATGTAGCCTTTTCTATCTGTTATGACAATGAGAGAACCTACTGCTTTAACTCTTTGTCTCAACCCCAATCAGAGCATGCCTGTCCATCTGTAGTCATGCCTACACTCCACTAGCAAAGTTGTATGTAAAAGTTGTGTAAATCGCTCTGGGTAGAACCATCTGCGAATGCCTGTAATGCAGTGTAATGTAATGAGCGGTTAGAGCTATGACACAGTCTGTCCGTCTCCACACCCTTTCTGAGATAGTCACACGCTTTCACAGTACATGGATAAGCAAACCATGTTCTACTGTATCACAGATTAAAGGCAGTTTGCACTGTATGCTTCATTATGCCGTTATTAGGAACCTGGGGGAGAGATTCAGTCTGTTCTCTCTGTTATAGAGAAACCCCACCAGTCTCGACTGTCTCTCCACACAGGCAGTTATATGCAAGAGAACATGACAATCTTTCTTGTAAGGTTACAGTGACTTCAGCTGGCTGGGAATATTACTGGTAAAAAGGAACTGGATCACATGACATTGCCCATATTTCCAGAACATCTAAAGGCTTGTACATCCTCAGTGCTGCTGCACTTACACACACAGGGGGGAGACCCAGTCTGGTACACAGAGTATAGTTACCCCACCCACATACAGGTATCAGGTGAGTGCTGACAGGCATTATTCAGTGTGCAAAATTGGTACATTCCCATAATGCACTGGGTCCAACTGCTGTGATGATTCTGGGGTCCTGTTCCTTAGTTTAATTCTTGTACCATTACGATCAGGATTAGAGCTTTTTCATTTCTGATTTTTGAATATCTTCTCTTAATATCATTGAAAATAGGAATGCAGCTGCCCTGGTTTTTGTCCTTCATTTAGGGTGATTTGTTTTTTCCATAGTCATAAAAATACTGGTATGACAACAGAACTGTGACCCAGTCTGTTTGTCTCTACAGCACTGCCTAAAGCCACTCTGACGGTACAGCCAAAATGGCGCCCACCGTACAATGGAGAGACCGTCACCCTGAGTTGTGAGGTGGACTACGACAGCAACTGGATATATTCCTGGTACAAAGACCAGGGCCAGATGGCTTTGACTCAGACTGCTGGTCACAGTGTAACTGGTAACAGACTCAACATCCCTGGTGCAGCTGGGACTGACCAGGGGCAGTACTGGTGTGAAGGGAGGCTGGAGGGGAGACAAGTGACATCACAGCGCAGCGACTCCATCACTGTTGCAGGTGAGTCTCAGGTACGCTTTCAATTTGGATATGTCACATGCTCTATTGGATTCAGATCTGGGGACTGTGCACGTCATTGGAGTAAAATGAAGTCGCCGTCTTGTTTGTGAAACCAGCTGCAGGTGACGTGTGCTTTGTGACAAAGCACATTACCTGCTGGAAATATCAACTTGATACAAGGTAGACTGTGGTCCTAAAGGGATGCACATGGTCCGCTACAATGCTTAAGTATGTTCTGGCACTCAACTGATGCTCAGTTGGTATTAAGGGGCTTAATGTGTGTCACAAAAACACACCATTACACTACCACTACCAGCCGTTACTGCTGACACAAAACAGGGTGGGATTATTATGCAGTATGGATTCATCCTGTTTTGTCAAATTCCGACCCTACCATCTACATATATATGGTAGCAGAAATTGAGATTCGTCAGACAAGACATTTATCCATTCTTTAATTGTTTAGTTTTGGGTTGTGTATTCAGAGATGTCCTTCTGCGCAGCACTGTTGTAAATAGCTGTTTTTTGACCATTTGTGGCCTTTCTGCTAGCTTGAATGAGTCTGCCCATTCTACTCCGACGCTCTCATTAATAAGGTGTTTTCACCCACAGAACTGCTACTCACCGGATTTCATTTTTTATTGCTCCACTCTCTGTACATTTCAGACATGTTTTTGGGATTCTTATGAATTCAGCAGTGCTAGAGGTTTTGTATAATTATCCTAATTTCAATGATATTCAACTTATACTCACACTATGGAGAATAAAAATATTCTGTGAATGATTTCACATATATAATTTACTTTTGAAGTTATGCTTCAAATATTTATATTTTATGAAATATTGCACAGGACCACCTATTGATTCAAAGATAATTAATCTTTCTCCCATGGTTCTTTTTCCCTTGCATTTTGTACACAACTGTTTCCTCCTCAATCACTTCTACATTCTGACAGAAGAAACTGTGACCCAGTCTGTCTCCTTTCCACAGCCCTGCCTAAAGCCACTCTGACTGTAGAGCCAAAATGGCGCCCACTGTACAATGGAGAGACCGTCACCCTGAGGTGTGAGGTGGATTCCTACAGCAACTGGATATATTCCTGGTACAAAGACCAGACCCAGATGGCTGTGTCTCAGACTGCTGGTCTCAGTGTAACTGGTAGCAGACTCACCATCCCTGGTGCTGCTGGGTCTGACCAGGGGCAGTACTGGTGTGAGGGGAGGCTGGATGGGAGAAAAGTGACATCACAGTACAGCGACTCCATCACTGTTGCAGGTGAGTCTCAGGTACGCTTTCAATTTGGATATGTCACATGCTCTATTGGATTCAGATCTGGGGACTGTGCACGTCATTGGAGTAAAATGAAGTCGCCGTCTTGTTTGTGAAACCAGCTGCAGGTGACGTGTGCTTTGTGACAAAGCACATTACCTGCTGGAAATATCAACTTGATACAAGGTAGACTGTGGTCCTAAAGGGATGCACATGGTCCGCTACAATGCTTAAGTATGTTCTGGCACTCAACTGATGCTCAGTTGGTATTAAGGGGCTTAATGTGTGTCACAAAAACACACCATTACACTACCACTACCAGCCGTTACTGCTGACACAAAACAGGGTGGGATTATTATGCAGTATGGATTCATCCTGTTTTGTCAAATTCCGACCCTACCATCTACGTATGTGTCGTAGCAGAAATTGAGATTCGTCAGACCAGATATTTATCCATTCTTTAATTGTTTAGTTTTGGGTTGTGTATTTAGAGATGTCCTTCTGCGCAGCACTTTTGTAAATAGCTGTTTTTTGAGCATTTGTGGCCTTTCTGCTAGCTTGAATGAGTCTGCCCATTCTACTCCGACGCTCTCATTAATAAGGCATTTTCACCCATAGAACTGCTACTCACTGGATTTCATTGTTTATTGCACCACTCTCTGTAAATTTCATACATGTTTTTGGGATTCTAATGAACTCACCAGCGCTAGAGGCTTTGTATAATTATCCTAATTTCAACGATATTCAACTTATACTCACACTATAGAAAATAAAAATATTCTGTGAATGATTTCACATATACAATTTTCTTTTGAAGTAATGCTTCAAATATTTATATTTTATGAAATATTGCGCAGGATCACCTATTGATTCAAAGATAATTAATCTTTCTGCCATGGTTCTTTTTCCCTTGCATTTTATACACAACTGTTTCCTCCTCAATCACTTCTACATTCTGACAGAAGAAACTGTGACCCAGTCTGTCTCCTTTCCACAGCCCTGCCTAAAGCCACTCTGACTGTAGAGCCAAAATGGCGCCCACTGTACAATGGAGAGGCCGTCACCCTGAGTTGTGAGGTCGAATCCTACAGCAACTGGACTTATTCCTGGTACAAAGACCAGACCCAGATGGCTGTGTCTCAGACTGCTGGTCACAGTGTGACTGGTAACAGACTCACCATCTCTGGTGCTGCTGGGTCTGACCAGGGGCAGTACTGGTGTGAGGGGAGGCTGGAGGGGAGAAATGTGACATCACAACGCAGCGACTCCATCACTCTGACTGTTGCAGGTGAGTCTCAGGTACGCTTTCAATTTGGATATGTCACATGCTCTATTGGATTCAGATCTGGGGACTGTGCACGTCATTGGAGTAAAATGAAGTCGCCATCTTGTTTGTGGAACTAGCTGCAGGTGACGTGTGCTTTGTGACAAGGCACATTACCTGCTGGAAGTATCAACTTGATAAAAGGTTAACTGTGGTCCTAAAGGGATGCACATGGTCCGCTACAATGCTTAAGTATGTTCTGGCACTCAATTGATGCTCAGTTGGTATTAAGGGGCCTAATGTGTGTGCCACAAACACATGGACCACACCATTACACAACCACTAACTGCTGTTACTGCTGACAGAAAGAAGGATGGGATTTTTATGCAGTATGGATTCGTCCTGTTTTGTCAAATTCTGACCCTACCATCTACATATGTGTCGTAGCAGAAATTGAGATTCGTCAGACCAGACATTTATCCATTCTTCAATTGTTTCTTTTTGGGTTGTGTATTCAGAGATGTCCTTCTGCGCAGCACTATTGTAAATAGCTGTTTTTTGACCATTTGTGCCCTTTCTGCTAGCTTGAATGAGTCTGCCCATTCTACTCCGACGCTCTCATTAATAAGGCATTTTCACCCATAGAACTGCTACTCACTGGATTTCATTGTTTATTGCACCACTCTCTGTAAATTTCAGACATGTTATTGGGATTCTTATGAATTCAGCAGTGCTGGAGGCTTTGTATAATTGTCCTAATTTCAATGATATTCAATTTATACTCACACTATAAAGAATAAAAATATTCTGTGAATGATTTCACATATATAATTTACTTTTGAAGTTATGCTTCAAATATTTATATTTTATGAAATATTGCCCAGGACCACCTATTGATTCAAAGATAATTAATCTTTCTGCCATGGTTCTTTTTCCCTTGCATTTTGTACACAACTGTTTCCTCCTCAGTCACTTCTACATTCTGACAGAAGAAACTGTGACCCAGTCTGTCTTCTTTCCACAGCCCTGCCTAAAGCCACTCTGACTGTAGAGCCAAAATGGCACCCACTTTACTATGTAGAGACCGTCACCCTGAGGTGTGAGGTGGACTCCTACAGCAACTGGACATATTCCTGGTACAAAGACCAGGCCCAGATGGCTGTGTCTCAGACTGCTGGTCACAGTGTAACTGTTAACAGACTCACCATCCCTGGTGCTGCTGGGTCTGAGCAGGGGCAGTACTGGTGTGAGGGGAGGTTGGAGGGGAGAAAAGTGACATCACAGCGCAGCGACTCCATCAATCTGACTGTTGCAGGTGAGTCTCAGGTACGCTTTAAATTTGGATATGTCACATGCTCTATTGGATTCAGATCTGGGGACTGTGCAGGTCATTGGAGTAAAATGAAGTCGCCGTCTTGTTTGTGGAACCAGCTGCAGGTGACGTGTGCTTTGTGACATGACACATTACCTGCTGGAAGTATCAACTCGAAAAAAGGTAGACTGTGGTCATAAAGGGATGCACATGGTCCACTACAATGCTTAAGTATGTTCTGGCACTCAAATGATGGTCAGTTATTATGGGGCCTAATGTGTGTCACAAAAACATTTCACACCATTATGTTATTGGCATTCTGATGAATTCAGCAATGCTGGACGCTTTGTATAATTATCCTAATTTCAATGAAACTCAACTCATGCTCACACTATAGAGAATAAAAATATTTGGTTTATTATTTCACATATATAATTTATTTTGGGCGAAATGCTTAAAATTTTAATATTTATGGAATATTGTGCAGGACTACCTATAGAGTCAAAGAAAATTTATATTTCTAGTTATTTTTCCTTGCAATTTATGCACAACTGTTTCCTCCTCAGTCATCTCTAAATTCTGACAGAAGAAACTGTGACCCATTCTGTCTCCTTTCCACAGCCCTGCCTAATGCCACTCTGATCGTGAAGCCAAAATTGCGCCCACTGTACAATGGAGACACCGTCACCCTGAGGTGTGAGGTGGACTCCTACAGCAACTGGACACATTTCTGGTACAGAGACCATAACCAGACAGCCACATCTCTCACTAAAGAGTACAGTGTAAACATCACTGGGGCTGCTGGATCTCACCAGGGGCAGTACTGGTGTGAGGGGAGGCTGGAGGGGAGAAATGTGACATCACAGCGCAGCGACTCCATCAATCTGACTGTTGCAGGTAATTGAGCCATTCAGTGGTGTCATTAAGGAAGTCTTGTGTCATATCCTACAACTTTAATTGAACAGCAAGGTAGTGTATACAGGTTTATGCTGTTTAATGCATTCATACTGTCAATACCATATATGTGTTTTTGGTGTGTGCATGTGTGCATGAGTGGTTGTGGGGGGGGGGGGGGGGGGGGGGGGGGGGGGGGGGGGGGGGGGGGGGGGGGGGGGGGGGGGGGGGGGGGGAGTTATAGTCACATGCTAAAAATGCAAATATTCTTCGCCAGCACCGACAGACTATGATAAGGCACAGAGAGGAGGCACAGTGATTCTGTTCATCGCACTTGGAGTTGGATTCTGTCTGATTGTTTTAGCCCTGATTTTCATTCTCTTCCAGAAACACCGCAGGAACAAAGGTGAGATTGTCATGCTGCCTAACTGAACTTTTCAGCTGAATTTGTTCATTAATCTGTGCCGACAATGTGTGTGTGTGTACAGTACATACATATAGACAGGTTTATTTTTAATGTATCTTAAATACATACAGTCCCCAGGGATGTTTATTACCAGCCTTATAATGGACAGAGCCGGAGTGCTCGCCTGCTTACATCCGGCTGTGACACGCTGTGCCCGAGAACCACCCAGTTTCTCATTAGCGCACCTGAAAAAACAAAGGTTCATACTCTCCGCCCCTCCCCTACTCCCTTGCCCTTAGCCCACGGTACACCTGTAACTAGATCCGCTACTAGTGCTAACCCCCTTCTTACTCACCTCTCCCTCGGTGTCTGTCTGCTCTACAGGTTTACCATGCCTGGCCTGGTCCCACTCAGAGTAAGTCATGGCCATACGTGAGCTACCATTAGCACAGGAACACCTACCATTTTATACCCTGATTCAAATCTCCCGTTCTCTCTTTCTCGTCCTCCAACTATCATATTGCTCTTTCACTCTCTCTGTACCTTATCCTCTCTCTCTCTGTCTCTCTCTCTCTCTCTCTCTCTCTCTGTCTCTCTGTCCTCTCTCTAGTTCCTCAGTGCACACTCAGGCCAGTGCCGCTGTAGGGACCCAGCCCTACCCTGTGGATCAGGCAACAGGTCAGTATCTTTATGGATGGTGATTCTGTCCCTTTTCACTGATGGGGCATTAGATACTCAAAGACAGTGAAAGCACTGTCTCTCATTCCCTGTCCAGAGCAATGGAGTTTACCATGTGAAAATCTGGGCACCTGTAACGGTCAGGCAGAGTGCCTGAATGTGTTCCACTCTTTATCTCTCTCCCCCAATACATCTCTCTGCTTTTTCTCTCTTCTCTTCTTTTCTCTCTTCTCTCCCCTCCCCTCTCTACTTCTCTTCTTTTCTTCTCTTCTCTTCTCTTCTCTCCTCTCATCTCCTCTTCTCTCCCCTCTTCTCTCTTCCTCTCTTCCCTTTCAGGTTTGAGCCAGGCTGCTGGACCCAGCTGTGAGCCCCTGTATTCTCAGGCCAATGTGACCAATCAGAAGAAGAAAAAGAAAGGTGAGTCATCGCTCTGCCCTAGACCTGCTGCTCTGTGAGAACAGGGAGACACACTTAGAGACCAGTACAGGAGTGAAAATACTTAAAAATCACCTCAGATCCTCACAGGAATAATAAATATATAAAATATCTGATACATGCTGAATGTTGGGCATTCTCTTGATAACAAGAATGAAGAATGCGTTTTACACCGGGATATCGATTTATTGCTACAGCATTAGAAGTTAGTTCTAAAAAATACAGAATTGCGTTGCTGTTATTCAAGCATCCTGGAATTGTTGCATCTGAATGTGGAGAAGAATTGCAGGGGACAAGAATATATTTGCATTTTCAAGCATTAGAAATCACAGTCCCTCATTAAATAATAATGCCATTGGTTTGAGTGTGGGGCACAGATGCAGTCTTTTCTCTCTGACAGGCATGAGTTAAATTGGTAAAACATTTTCACTTTCTCTGGGTTCTGAAGCCCCTTTATGCATGCTGGCTTTCACTCCGGCCAATCTCTCGATCATTGAATTTAAAATGTGTTTAAATCCTCCCATAGTTTCATAATTACAGTTTTTCTCAATTGTTTAAACACGTTTTCTGAAACTATAGCTCAGTTTCTCAAAACTCTACACACAAAGCACAGCAACAATTAACCATTTGCCAAAACTACACAAATCTCTTGCAAAATGCATTCATGCATTCAAAACCATGTTCTCTCTTCTCAAAACTGACTTTTTCCATCAAAATGATTCACACAGGCCTCATATGAATAGGTCTTATTGAGCATTGATTTCACACTGGTGCGATAAATTTAAAAACACAACCATCAAAATATAGTATATATGTTCTGGCCTCATGAGGTCATGTTACATATTCAAGTTATAAAATTGTGTAAAATTGCTTATGTTTCCTCCTTTTTTGAAGTTTTAGTTTTCTTTTTGAGGGGTCCCAAAATAGGCTGCAATTTTACAGTAAATATAAAGACTGTTGCCATGATACAATACAGGAAATATATCATCATATAAATAGTGCATTTGCTAGGTAAACCTAATTCTAATTCAGTACAGTACAGCAAAGTGTGTGAACTGTTATCAGTTTGAGTGTTGTTGTTATTGTATGATACATTGCACATTTACTGTATTGTCCTGCCAATGAGGTACAGTTGGGCTGCACTCACAACCCAGGTTCCATCATGAGTCATACTGAACATTGTTAGAAGTGTTTTTTTCATTTTCCTTATCAGTGCAATTATGAGATAACATTTGTGTCTTCTCAAAACTAGAACATACTTAGACTGGTCAATGGATGTAATGATCTGTTATCATATATGAAATCAATGAACAAATTCAAATCAAATCAAGGTAACAAAGCAAATCTTTATTTGTTACTGTAAAATAAATCTTTGTTCAGCAGACTGCAAAAATAAAAATCGTAGTTCGTAGGCCTGCTGTAAAAAACAAAAAACAAATATGTGACCAACCAAAGTTGCACGTATTTCATTTGAAATATTAGCTCGTCTCCCTCTTCTTCGTACACCTCTACCTCTACCTCTACCTCTACCTCTACCTCTACCTCTACCTCTACCTCTCTGTGCTGCGTGTTGCTCCATTGTTTTCCAACACAATAGAGGTCTCCGGAGGTCTCTTTTATGCTCTGACAGATAATTGAAAAGTTTAGCCAATTGATTTTGAGCAGGTGTGGCGTGAGTGAGACCAATTGGTAATTAGAGTTTGGCATTTGAAGGCCAGTGTTTTCCATGTGAACAAACAAGGCTTGATTATGAAAATTGTGCTAAATGATGAGATTTTGTGTGTAGAGTTGTGCAAAAATGTGATATAGAATTGCTATTTGAGTGAAAACAAAGGAATTGTGCTTAGAGTTTTGCAGAAATAGTCTTTGTTGTTGACACATGAGCTTCAAGTTTTCACCATCGTGTGCATAGTTCCAGTTTTAGTGTGTAAACATTTGAGAAAAACTGTAAAGTAATATCTACACATTTGGGCCCATTTGGCTTTGTTTTGAAGACTACAATTGGTTTAGCGTCTGTGACACAATGTAGCCGGCAGGCTAGTTTAATGGTTTGAGCACTCGCCCTGTAACCCAAAGGCTACAGGTTCGATTCTCAAATTGTTCATGTCTGCTATGCCCTTGAATTAGGTGTTTCAACTGAGGAACTTCAGTTCTGTCAACAACAAAAAAAAAAATTTACTTGTGTTACTGAATGTGTCAAAGATAAAACTTTGCTCTTCCTCATTCGCTCGATTGCTTTCTCAGAAGCTGGAGGCCATGAGGATGTGGTTTGCTCAGTTCTGGGCCTGCAAGACCAGAAGTCAAAGAACACTCCCAGTAAAACCTTATTTTATCTCTCTGCTTATTGAAAACAGAATAATGCATTTTTCGCTTATATTCCTATGAAATGTATATATATTTTTTACATTTTATCAGTGCATTCTCTCTCTCTCTATCTCTGACGTCCAAGAAGCTGAAGGTTGTGACAATGTCATTTACTCAATCGTGGCCTTGGAGGACCAGAAGAAAAAGAAGCGGAAGGAGAAGAACACTCAGAGTAAGAACAAGGCACCTGCTAAATGCCTGTAATGTTAAATGTAAAAGAACAGGTTTTCATGGTGTTATCCCTGGAGGATTGATTTTGCCTGCATAGGGCCGGCAGGTTACCGTAATGTGTAAGACACTGACCTTATGACTCTGTGGTTGTAGGTTTGAGCTATGCCCTCGTGCAAACTAATTAATCTGAGTTGCATCAGTAAAATTCCAGTTGTGGGTAAATTGAGTCATTCTACCAAAGAGCATCCTCCAAATGGCCTGAATGTAATGCAACGGCATTTTTATGAATTTTTTTGGTGGCAGTGAGGTACAAATTTTAAGGAACTGGGCTTTGCTATATTTGAACAAAAGAGACAGATCACTGGCTGCAGGCTGCTCAGTCTTACGTTCACATTTCTGCTGTAAAACACCCCACCCAAACGCCCATGAAGCAGATGCTCTGTGATTTACGACATTCAACAGTCACTAGAGATATCAGACAGTACAGGGAATACTCACTGCATTCGATTAACAAGCACTGGGTATACAACTGAATCAGATATCCTACAAACTGATGTGACAGGCTTTCAGTTGAAAGGCTGTGGTTTGGACTCCCAGCTTGTGCAAAGTGCTTGAACTTTAGTGAAATTATCCAGCTGTACAAATGGATTAAACAGAAAAAACTGCTCTGCGTAAGATAGGCTACTGAATGCCTGTTAATTACTTCACATTACAGGCATTTAGCAGTCACTCTTATACAGAGACTTACACTCAATGTATTGTGTGAATGCACTGTGTTAATGTATTGTGTGAATGCACTGTGTTAATGTACTCTGTTAATGCACTGTGTTAATGTAGTGTGTGAATGCACTGTGTTAATGTACTGCGTTAATGTACTGTGTAAATGCACTGTGTTAATGTACTGTGTTAATGCGCTATGTTAATGCACTGTATTAATGTACTGTGTTAATGCACTGTGTTAACATACTGTGACAGTAGAATGCACTGTGTGGGAATCCACATACAGACCTTCGTTGATGTATGAGTAATTAATAATTCAAATTTGCAAGTTAAATGCCTTTCTCTTTTACTCGCTTGATAAATTTCACAGAAGCTGGAGGTTGTGAGGATGTGGTTTACTCAACTGTGACCAAGAAGAGAATGAAGAAGAACACAGATGGTGAGAGAAGATTGTCTACTTGTTCTGTGAACGTAAAAATAGTGTATTGTAGCTTATATGCTATGAAATTTTTTTTGTGATTTTGAAAGTGTATTTATGAAGGCATAAATGCTCATTTCTCTCTTTCTCTCTCTGCATTTGTCTCTCTCTATCTGTCTGTCATTCTCTCTCTCTCTTTCTCTCTCAATCTCAAATGTCCAAGAAGCTGAAGGCGATAATGATGTTGTTTATTCAACCCTGGCCTTGGAGGACCAGAAGAAGAAGAAGAAGGAGAAGAACACTGAGAGTAAGATTAACACTGACTTTCTCTGTATCACAGAAAAATAAACAATATTTTAAAAAAGAATAATGTATTCACAGAAAATTATAGACCATATAGCTGACAACCAGCATGGGTGAATCAGTCAGGTCTCCTCAATTCAGTAGTGAAATTATTGGAATCTATCAGTCTCCCATAGGGTACCAATTGTCACCAGCATACAGCAAAATGGCTAGCCTTAAGTCAAATCACAGTGCACATTTTACATTGCATTGCAGGCATTTAGTGAATGATCTCATCCAGAGCAACATACACAGCTGCTTTTTTAAACATGGCACTTGTTTATACCGCTGAATATTTACTGAAGCAGCTCCACTCCAGGTGACTTGCTCAAGGGTTCCATCTAGGAATCAAACCAGCGACTGTTGGAACATAAGCCCCCAGTTCATTAACCATTGCACGACAATGCCAGCTGTACTCTGTACATTGACAAGAGTGCAGTTTACTCAACTGTGGACCTGGATAAACAGAAGATGAAGAGGAATGTGAGAGAAGATTGTCTCTATCTGTTCATTGAAGGCAAAATAGTGTATTGTAGTTTATATCCTATGAAATTATTTTATTCTGTCATTTTGCAAGTGCATTTATGAAGGCATAATCTCTCTCTCTCTCTCTCTCTCTCTCAACCTCTAATGTCCAAGAAGCTGAAGGCGGTAATGATGTTGTTTATTCAACCCTGGCCTTAGAGGACCAGAAGAAGGAGAAGAAGAAGAAGAAGAAGAAAGAGAAGAACACTGCGAGTAAGACTGATACTGACTTTACCTGTGTCACAGAAAAATGAACATTGTACATTGACAAGAGCACATTTTAATCCCCCTGTGGACTGAAATACACACGTTGTGGTTGAATTAACAGTGAACCCTTAAAGCCTCATCTTGAAAGTAGACACAAGCAAAATCATTCTCTATGCTGTGCTACAGGTTTGATCTCAGCTCTCTGCCTCCCCCTGCAGATGGCGACGCAGACGTGCTGTATGCCACAGTCAGGACTGGACAAAGAGAGCAACAATGGCTCCCTGGTCCTCCTCCTTTATAGTTTCCTCCAGACCAGGTTTTACTTTATGCTGGTTATAAAGCGCTGCATTCTCATATAGATGCCTGACCTTGAGGATCAGTACAGCACAGGACAGATCAGTATTTTCCCTTCCCCATTTCAAATATTGCTGAATGTGTTTTTACTTTATTTTTTACAGACTATAAAATATTGTATCAAAGCTTAGGTTCAGATTCATGAAGTATGCCATAATAGGACTTCTTTTGACTTTTAGTTTATAGTGGATAAGATAAGGATTTTGACATTGGAAGCATGGTCTTAGATCAGTGCTCCCACTACAAGATACTTTATGAATATGGGTCTGGATCTTTATTCAACATAGAAGAATTATCTGCTCCTTATTTCAACATGCATCTGCTTTCACGGTTTTTTTATTTACCCATAGACCTGTAATAGATGTACTTCAGTATTATCTGAAAGTGAATCCTGAAGGGGTTACATGGTCTCTTTTAATTAAAAATGCTGAAAACAGTGAATCAAATTATTTCAAGACTACTTTAAAGATGATTCTAGATAGCCATAAATAGAAATATGAAAAAGGGCTTTCAGTTGAACAATCGCAGATGTTAACGCCTGAAAAAAATGAGAGCGATTACAGATACGATGCAACGCAAAAGCATTAGATACCTCAATGAACCAAAATAAATGAGTAAATCAAATCACCCGTTCTAGGAGCGTCTCGGTGCTCACCAGTGACCCCTTCTGGCCAACTGGGTGACTACAGCCTGCATGTACAACCCCGGTAAAAGTTGTTCTCTGACTCCTGGCGGCCTGCAAAGAAGAATCATGTGTTTTAGCGGAGAGTGTGTGCTTTTCCGCAATGTCACTAACTAAATGAGAGAACAGAAAAAAATGCACAAACACACCTATGCAGAGTTTTCCACAACCAAGAGAAAATTTGGGTAAGAGAAAATAAAATGAATAAGTCAACCCATTCCTAGAGGAACTCCAAGCTTGCATCGCCTGGCCTTGATTTAATTGATTTATTTTTCAATTAAATTAAGTTTTTCCGCAATTGTAAAGCACTTTATGCAGAGACGCTGTCACAGATAAGCTTTACAGTGAACTCAGAAATTTTCTGGGGTTCTTTGGGCGTGATTCATCTGGATAGAACACAGAACACATTCCAGCACGGTGACGTGCTCCGCGGACTGGCATGACATCCTGACAGTGCTGGTGCCAGGCATGGACGGACAGGAGTGCTGCTTCGCCCGGCCAAGCCCGGATCGGCCAAACCCCACTTGAGTGCAAGGGACTCTACACAGTCCGCCTGCAGAGAGCGCTAATTGCAAACGTTCATAAACATATAATAATATGAAACCGTCCTTTGGTCTTCCCTTCTTATGCCATCACTATCCATACATCCATCCACCCATGTCCTGTTCATCTAACCATCCATTCCCTGTTAATCCGAAGCAATCACAAATTTCCACCACAACAGCGCCTGACCTGGATAATCAGGTGACAGCAGCCTGTTTTAGCCAGCTGCGTTGATGTTTTATCCCGCCACAGCAATGACGCGCCTCAGCTAGTGTAGGCTATGTGGTGATTTACTGTGTCATTGTGATAATAGGCCTACGAGTTTCTTTGAATTTGGGAAACAGGAAATGAAAGAAGGTGTAAGCTACAGTTTCACTTTTATGAAAGTCCTGCAATAGCGTTACTGAATTTGTATTTTTAATATCTGGGGGGGGGGGGGGGGGGGGGGGGGGGGTCAATGAAAATACAAAAGTTATTAAAAGCTGCTAAGCATACCCGGGTCATAACTGAAACTGCATCCTTGGAAAAGAAACGTATTTTACAGGTATTCCAAAAAGCCGTATTTCCATTCAACATCAAACGTCACAAATTTAAATCTGATGATAGGCTACCGCGATAAAGTCACCTTGTTTGCGAGCCAGCTGCTCAGTCACAGGACAAACGCCATGCATAAACATTTATTTAAATCCTTACTTACTTATTTATTCATCCGTTTGCTATCTTTTTATTTTTACCTTACCGCGAAGACTTTGTGACGGATGGACTGAAGCGCGGGTGGCCCTTTAAGAGAAGAAGAGGAGGGGGCTTAGAGCTGGGTTACTGCACTGTTTTGTGTCCCTGTCAGTGAGCAAGCGAGTAGCCGTCGAGTGAGTGGTCGGCAATGACGGAGGCTCAGCGAAAGGCGAGGTAAGGGCATCTGGGAATGTCTTTCTAACTTCAAAGTCGGTTCAAGTTGAAATATTAAAATAAACGGAGTAATGAATTGCTCTTCGAATTCTGATGATAACTGAATCGAATTTTTTCCCTTCCATTCGCGGCTAATTCCCGGCGACGGCTGGCACAGATCTAACGGTATCCGCTTCCTTTTCGTTTGCTCCCCATTCAGCACGGATATCTCAATTCTCCGACCTGCTTCCCTTTGTTTACATGCGTCCACGTGTGGTGGTGTAACTTGTGTTTTGGTATCCCAGCGAGAAATTCGTTTTGGGAACTGCCCTGTGATATCTCTGACCGAGTGCAACTGTGGGAAACAAGAAAGGATACGCACGGGTGATGGGTTTAGCAGTAAATCTGCCGACGGTTACCGTTGTCGACTATCGCAGTAGGCTAAAAAACTCATATTGAACGACGTTCAGTGGTTTCCCGTAACGACGAGAAAGGAAATATCTATTCTGTTCGCTGGGATAACGGTTCTTCCACGTGTCACGCCACAAAAACAATGAAATATAATATCTTATTCGAGTACAGTTGGCAATTAATATCTGTATCAAAAAAAAAAATGTTTTGAGCGTCACTAACAGTATCCCTACCGAACAGCAATAGGCAATGTTTAGCCTGTATTCATTGGCCGGAATATGTCTGTGCTCAAGAAGCAAACTCTTGATTGCAACCTGAAGCTGTTCTGACGATGACCATGGAAAAAATCGGTTTTTTTCCTTCCAATTTTATGATTCCCAACACAGGGGAGAGGGTGGGTCTGTTTCTTTTCTGAGTCACGATTATTTACAGATGTTCCCGATTTGCGATGTTTTTTGTGACGCATATTCCAATTAGGTTAGGCTAATGGATGTAAGCTGTGTAAATCTCTCTATAGGAGAGTTTCTGCAAACGCATAATATGCAATTGTACATTTGAGAAGCAACCTTCAAACAAGGAGAAAAGCAGCCCAAAGCACTTCACACTGGAAAAAAACAGACAATTTGTTTACTATAAGGGTGAAATTTACACTAAATCAAAAAATAAAACAGAAACAGAAGGTAAATAAACCTTTCTATCGAAGTCATCTTAAATAAATGAGTTGTCCACCGAGACTAGCCAAAGGTGAAGCTTCTCTTACATTTTGTGACAAACTCATTGTGCTGCACTTGGTGCATGCCATCAGAGTAAATAAATGCTATGTCTCTGTAATTTAAACTGCCCAGAACAGACTCCGCCCAGTATGTCTGCTGTCACGGCAACGCCCTGAAAATCTGTCATCTCGGAGGTGACCGCCTTGCACTCCCCAGCCTAGATCCTCTCCCAGCGCTCTCTGTCAGAATGCATAGCTCAGATCTCCTGCAGCGCTCCTTCTCAAAGCAGCGATGGCTCGGTCAACCAGCGATGAGCGGGGTTACAGTATGTGAACAGCGGCTCGCTGGCTTTGACCAATCATTGTGTGACGCTGTGGTGAGCCAGGTCTTTCGATTTGTCCAAACAAGTCCCTGATTGACAGTTCTTTTTAGCTCCACCCAATGAGGAAGAGTGACTCTTCCATCTCCAAGAACATCGCAGCAGTAAGCCGGGCATGCAGATTTTTCCTGTATAACATCTGGAGAATCCGCCCCTTTCTCACCACCTACTCAACCCAGCTCCTGGTCCAAGCAATGGTTCTATCCCGCCTGGACTACTGCAACTCTCTTCTGGCTGGACTACCGGCATCTGCCACCAGACCCCTGCAACTCATTCAGAATGCTGCAGCTCGTCTGGTCTTCAACCTCCCCAGACACTCCCACGTCACTCCCCTGCTCACTACCCTCCACTGGCTGCCTGTTAGCCTATAGCTCGCATCAAATTTATAACATTGGTCCTAGCATACCAGGCAGTCAAGGGATCAGCCCCAGCATACCTCCACAAGATATTCAAACCCTACATGCCACCCAGATCCCTCCGTTCTGCTACCTCAGGACGCCTGGCACCTCCCCCTCTTCGCACCTGCACTTCCAGAACACGTCTCCTGTCTGTTCTGGCCCCACGATGGTGGAATGACCTCCCCGTGGAGGTCAGAACAGCTGAGACACTGACCCATTTTAAACGACGACTGAAGACTCACCTCTTCAGGCTGCACCTCTCCCCATCTCTCCCTACCCCCCTGTAAATGACTGTAAGCTTAGGGTTGTAACTAGGCAGCTGTTTCGTAGGTGACTTAGGTGCATTAACTGTCTTAACGCAGTGGAGGAAAATAAAAATAAAAATAAAATAAAAAAATAAAAATACAAGCAGTAATTGTTGCCGTTCTCGTTGTATTAGTGTTAATCAGTTTAACCTTCAGGGTCCAAGTTGAACTATGCGGTTGTTCCCTGCACTTGGACCGGTACTTCTCTCTAGGGTTTTCGTCATACTTGTTCCTGGTTATGGTTATACACTTTGTTGTACGTCGCTCTGGATAAGAGCGTCTACCAAATGCCTGTAATGTAATGTAATGTAATCACTAGTGACAAACAGTAATGCTGTTTTAAATGCTTTAAGAATAATAATACTTTCCTAGTTGTTTATTGTTTTTTTCTGTTTGTTTGTTTCTCCACAGTCTTCAACTTGGCAAATGCCGGCTCTCGAATGTGTGGCCCTCAAAAGCATCATCGGCCATGCCCACACGAGGAGCCAATCAGAGGAGAGGTGCATCTCTAACCGAGGGCCCTGCTAATGAAACCTCTCAGAGTCCAGGATCAGTTTACTCCAGCACCTAGCCTAACCTCATCCATTATGACCTAAAAGACAAGACCGATCGCAGATCAGTGGAACTACTCTAAAAATGTTTCATGAATAAGGGCCTGAGGGTAGTTGCAATCCTGTGGATGTCTGGCATCCTGCAGGGAGGAACTAGCCCAGCGGTAAGCTAGGGAACCGCAGTCAAATTAAACCCACCCTGCTCCTGGCAGTGCGAAGCCATCAGGGTGCCTTGTTCCCTGCATTCCCGCTCCTACCCAGCTATGAGCAGTGGGGGCATGGAATTTTGAGGTGGGATGATGTCATCATCGGTGGCAACGTCTACACCACCGATCAAATGAACATATGATGCTAATGTAGCACGGATGCTACATGTCTGCTAGCCAGCTGCAAGCCTAGTCCAGCCTAAAAAATGTAACCCGTCCACACAGAAGTGTGTTGCCTGTCTATTCGTCATTACAACTCACCAAATCTACCACCTATAAAAAGACAAGTAATACACACTTAAATAAAGGGCTATGATGATGCAACCTGTTTATTTATTAAGTTTTTTTGCATGAAAGCAGGAAAGCTAGAAAAGAAAAGAAAAAAACAGCTACGTACACTATCTCAGCCAGACCCCATATGTCAGTGATTGATTGCAGCAGTCGGTGATGAAATAGGGGTAAGACTGCTGTGATGTCACTTTATAGAAAAAAAGAGAAGAGCTCCACCAATCATGAAAGGCATGCTGATAACACCCAACAGTACAACCTTGATGGTGATTGGTCGATCATTTCTGGCTACACATCCGAGAATTCCTGCAGGAATTAACAGGAAGGTGCCAGAAAGTATTGACCAATCACCATCACCGTTGTTCTGTCGGTTGCTACTGATGTACTTTATGATTGAAAGAGCCTGTCTCATGTTTTGTTGTATGAGTACAGTGACATCACAAACATCTTACCCTGGAAGTGAATCTGGAGGATGATGTTGTCCTGTGTGGGCAAGAGCAAATGAGAATGCTCCCCATCTCTGTACTTTATGTTTTAAAGTATGTTTTTATATTGCAAGTTGTAGCAAAGGCAGCCTGGTATATCCCAGAGACAGAGAGAATGAGAAAGAGACTTTTGATATCTTTTAGTAAACCATATCCCCTACACATACAAATCAATAAATGAACCCCCCGTCCTAGCCCCTCACACCCACCCCCCCACCCATAAAACCATAACCACACCAATAATCCACCAGACGAACCAGGTTGCTCCAAACTAATACAAATTGACAGTTCCCTGCCCCTGATCACACCAAACATTCTGAAATAGATCTAGGTCATTCACAAAACTATAAAAACATCAAAACTGGATCCACAAGCCCACAACTCTCTGAGAAAAACAGAGAGAGCGAGAGATTGAGAAAGAGAAATAAAACTGATATGTCACTACTAAAAGAGGCACCACATTCCCTGTACTACCTGTGCAATGCCTGTGCCCTAATATAGTCACAGCACAGTTCTTGTGCCCCAACACAGTGAAGAATACCACATAGCTCCATTGGGAATGACAAACAAACCTGCCTGTTGCTCTATCAACAGACGCATGGTCCATACATTTCTTGCCAACCATTTTCCTACCATTTTCGGGCACAAAACAATGCCTATCCAACAGTTTGAAACATATAGCCTAATTCATGTGCATTTTAATGTGAGTCTCAGTGTATTAGCACACGAGGGGGGAAAAAAAACACAAACCACATTATACCGCCAACATATCCATGCAACTGTGTGCATCAGATTGATAATAGACACTACACACATTATAAAATATATTTCATTATAAATTCTAAACGTTATTTAGACAAAGGTTACACATACATAATTGTATAGATGATGTTGATTCTAAAAAATGCTATGTAAGCTATGTTTTTTCTATATATAAAGCTTATTCGATATTTTAAACATATGTACATTTCATTTTCAGTGATTGAAAAATAGGCTACACGTGCAGAGTGTAATAATAAACTAATAAGCTCTGCAAGTGTACACTAAAGCCTGCACCGTGTTTAGCTAATTCTATCTTCCCCTAAATCAGACAAAAACAGCACTGCTTGTGTGGTAGCCTAATTGTTATTTTAAGTATAATTACAGCCCCATATCATATAGACCTGTGTGTTCACATCTCACTAGAAACAGCCATTGTTTTCTGGATGCCTTAATTGTTGTTTCCCCGTCTACAGCAACAGATAATTATTTTCGGAACATTTAATCAACATCAAGGGTTTCAAATTTGATCACCCGTTATGTAGGGTAAATGTCCCTATTAAGCCCACGTACCATATAAGCCCACTTGCAACTTCTGAGTCAAATTTTAAAAAACTACATCATCATTTTTTGATGCGTGATGTTTTTTCAAATGAAGCTGTTTGTTACATAAATGACACTTTTTATTGTAAGTCAATCACATTTGTCGATATTGAGTTATCGAAGCACATGTGTGGCATGTGCCTGCTGATCCCGGAAGAAGTTGCAAAAAAAACTTAGGTGATTTTGGTACCCTCAGAAATAACATTTTTTGTATATTTCTACTCCTGTTTTTGGTATGTACTCATTTTTTATCAAAAATTTAAGTGATTAGTGGTTTTGAATGAGACATATGTTAGAATATTACCTGAATTAGAAAATATTGTTTCTTTTGGAAATCAAAATATGAGTTTTAGCACGCTAGCAAACATTCCATATGCTGCATCCATACAGTAGTACACAGTATGGTTCATTGCAATGACATAAAGCATGATAAGCATGTATAGTTTATATTTTGTATGCAGTTTATATTATTATACTGTTAAATAGACAATAAATATGTATGTTTATATTTATTTATTTTTTTATAACATTTACCTGGGTGGGCTTAAAGGAGGACTCTAGCAAAAAAATCACACTGTCTGGGGTGGATGTAAATGAGTATAGCTAATTACTTCTCTGCATGATCAGTTTATACTTTTCATATTATGTTAGTGCACCATATATAGATTTATTTCATGTAGTTGTTTTTTAATGTCATGTGAGTAGAATAAAATATTCTGTCTTTTAACCATAAATTCACTGATGTTCCCTTAAGCCACCTGCTCCCATTAAGCCACTTGACTGTGTTTCAATGGGGATTTCTCCCTTTTGACCTTTGAACCATGTTCCTCCCTAATTTGACCTCACACTGATGAATCAGCTCCATAATTCAGATAATTAATACCCATATTTAAATATCAGGTGATATTGCATAGGTCAATTCATTCTGGATAGGCCTGTGTTCTATCTTAACATTAGCAATAATTTTAAATCTTTACTTTTCAGATGAGTTTTAGTTTGAGATGACTAAAACACGAAAAGAAATACTGTTCATGTCCACGCATGATAGAAGCGCAAGTCATCCTCTGCAAAGCAGGGCTGTAGGGACCTGGACCATTCTATTTGCGCAATCATGAGGTCATTGAAAATCTGTACAAAAACAAGATGAAAGCCATGAAAGACTTGTTAGCGTAAGACAAAGACAATCACGACATGGGCAAAAGATAGAAACAAACAAACAAAACAAAGCTTAGACCACCCAATAACCTATGTTATGTTGCACTACTAAGATGGAGCATGGAGCAGATGATAGCCTTACTAAAACGATACAATCACCTCTAAGAGCTTAGGCCTACGTTTAGTCTAGGAGAAAGTAGAAATTGCAGAAATGTTGACATCTGTCTTGTTATTTTGTTTAAGTAATAGGCTAATGATTACATGAGCTTCAAGATATTATGACTGATGTCTCCTCATAATGACAACTTAC